>CAKNYM010037301.1:1125-34021 GCA_932195095.1 Andricus curvator | reverse complement strand
TTATCAATGTTGAATAAGATTAAATGATTGAAAATCATTAAATTATTGAGCGATTTCCACTCCATCTTTTAGAATAAATTTTTACATTCTCATCAGAGACGGTATTAGATTTGTGTAAAATACGACCCCCCCTCCTCCAATACTGTCAAATTTCCACATTTTGAGACCTTATTAGCCCAAAAAACGATATGAAAAAAAGACAAGAGAAGAAAAACGTTTGTTTTTGAACACTCTACAAGATTGTCATAACAACTTTTTGAATTTTCTTGAAAAATCGAACATTCAAATTTTGACTAAAATAACGCGAGATACAGAGAAAATGTTAATGAACTGAATTATTGGTCTTAAGAAGATCTACAAATTTTCCATTGGCCAATTTTTCAAATTATAAAAACAAGATAATAAAAATACATCTGTTCAATATGAATGCAAATTATGAATTGTAATAACATAAATAATAAACAAAATACGAAACAAATGCTGAAGAAACCATGAAAAATAAAATTTTTACATTACTTTGCAATATCCGAATAAGGAGTCCCAGACAGAGGTACAGAGATAAATATAATATACATTTGATAAAATGGAGTTGAACTTAATGTAGAAAAGTTCGCAACTTGAGCAAAATTGAGTGCAAAGCACGAGATACGTGATGAGAATGTGTTCGTTAAAGCCGAAGGAGCTTTAACAAAAGAGAATTCACAATCACCAAATGACAGTTCGTTGTCAGAGCTTTGACCTTTATTTTAAAAGTTCTGTGCAGCAATGTGCAGGAAGTACAAAGACTGAGCGTGGAGCGCGAGGTAAATACATTGTCGAGCGCGAAACACGAGATCCAACAGACACCCGCTCTAGGCGCACTCAAATTTGCGAGTTACACCATATATTGAGATGAACTAATACATTTTTAGACTTTGAAATTTTTAATAACAAAATTTGAAATTTTGCCTGAAAAAAAGTCCAAACAAATTTTTTGTGAAATACTATAATATTATAAATTGCTTATTTGTAAAGGATATTTAGGCATTAATGTTACTTATTTCTATCGACAAAGTGATACTTGACCACAAAAATATGTTTCGTGATATTATTTTTATTAAAAAAAAACAATGTATGTGAACAAATTCCCAGTATGGACATTTGAAGCTAACATCTCACGCGTTCTGAGTCGAGTCGAAATATCATGGAGAATAGACATAAGGAGACCAAAGTAGTGTAACCGAATGTGAGCACATTTTTTTCGTATGAAAATGGTTACAATACTTCCCGTTCCCGGATCTGGCGCTAGTGTCGCACGGGTATTGAATGGTAGCTGTCTTTGTTGACATTGGCATATTTTGAATTATTGACGATTGTGATATGTGATTTACAGAGATAAATTGTGATTGATATAAAAAAGATTTAAATAATTTTATCCACCGCGAAACACCTTTTTTTGAAGTGTGTGAAATTGTAGAGATCCTGCAATGGACGAGGTAGGTACTTTTGAATTATTGAGCTAAAAAATTGACATAACCTTCGCAGTATAAAGATTTGAATAGAGAATAATTAGGATTTTGATTTCAACGTGAATGTCAGGATTATTGTATTTTATAAATATTTAATTTTTCATCAGTTTGAAATGCACCAACGGTTTCCTTTGGAATTTAGTTCCATTGTATTCATATCCGGGTTTTTGATGTTGTTAAAAGTTCAAATTTTTCTCTCTGCAATCCTCAGCATCAGGTTGAAGCAAAATACAAAAGAATATATTTTTTGGTCTGTTTGCAGAATTCAACAAGGAAAAGCGGGTTAAAAAGTAAAAGAAGAAAATGTGCAGGATTCTGCACATGACTCACAAATTGTTTAAACGATTTAGGAATTTTGTATTTATGTTTGAGCCTCGAGGTTATATTTACACGGACCATGACGGCGGCCATCGTTACCCGTACAACACTAGCGCCGCGCTCGAGAAGATCTAGCATTTCGATGCGTTATTGTACATCCGACAGAAAAATGCTCGTTTTTGGTGAAGTCAATGTACAGGACTTTGGGCTCCTTATGTCTATTCTCCATGCGAAATATTTTGCACATCAGTAGTCAGAAGCATCAAGCAGGAGACTTTCTTTTGTCATTTAATGATAGTCTACTTGAAACTCTAGATTTTCTGTTGTTAATGCTCAATTTCTGATTCGAATCAACGATGCGTTAAATGAAGAATTTTTTACAAGTGATTTTTCAGAAGGGAATTTGTTTAATTTAGGGATAAAAAAATGAAACAAACGTGGCGATTTCGAAAAGAAGTCCAAGATATATTTTGATTTCAAAAATAACGTCAAATTTTAAATTAAAGAAAAATTATTTTCACGATTTAAACATCTTGCGAAAATTAATCGAAAATGGTAATGAAGATACAAAAATAGATTTTTCTTAATTTACATTTGAGTTTCTAACGGCATTGAAAAAACTGCAATACGAAAGTTGTAGATCTAAAACAATTACAGCGTTTCTGTTATGTGACTTTTTTATATTGAACCTAACCGTATTGAAAAAAATGAATGGGTTTAAATTTACATGAATCTTCTACCTTCAACTACTTAATCTTCATCCTTCTATCATGAATAATAAGAATGTAAAGAAAATGGATCAAAATATAAAATCCACGTTTTTCTTTAATATTATTTATATGCAGAAAATCGCCTTTGAAAATTTTAGCGTTTCATATAAATTGTAAGTAAGAAACTTTCAAGGACCTTTTGTAAAACTGGCTAAAAGAAAAGTCTTGCCGCTTCATCCAAAAAAATCTCATAGTATTAACATTAAATTAAAAAAGTACAAATAAATAAAACAGTATGTCTCGTCTTCCCCTTGTTAAACAAATACAGTAATTCAAAAAATAAAAACTGAATTAAATTTCATAAGAAGCGCGTGAAGTATGTAAATTTCGAAAATTGCAAAAATAATTATTTTTTTCAATTTTGTATTTCTCTCCAAAACGGTGTGTTACACAAAAAGTCACAAATAGAAAAGGTGACTTTTCTCTAGATCTAAAACATCTCTATAGCACATTTTCGAATGGCATTAAAAATGTTTAGTCTTTTGAAAGGCTGAACAAAAAGTCCGTTACTACTTACAGGGACAAATTAGGATAATGTAAGACATAAAGTTGATAAATGGTCATATGTATCATCCTTGCGAGAAAAATTGTTTCGAAATCGGGAAAATTCTACATAACCACCCCCATCCATTAAACTTCACCAACATATTTTCAATTATCCATTACTTAGGACCCCGTGATTTCCGACCGATTAAAGAATAATCTAAGTTTGAAACAAAAATCAGATTATTATATAATGTATTATTCCTATTACAAAATGTATTGCTAAAATTGTAATTTAATATTGCACTTAGACTAATAATAATACATATGTATATAGTGGTTCATATGTCAATGTTTCTTATTAAGTAATATCAATAATACCGCAATATTAGCTGCATTCCCTATTAGGCTGAATATTAACTGAATACTTTTCTGTTTTTGTATAGAATTTATTTAATTAAAACATGTTCAGGGAAACTCATTTGTCAAAATAGATATTAATTTAATTTCACGCGTGCCATAAATTACCTACTGTTTACACTTTCCTTTAATCTGGAATTAATGAGAAATTTCAGTTTAGCAGTGCAATTTCAAAATGCTAATTTTTCCTACGGTTTCATCAGGTGAAGATTTCCTATAGATATATTATCAGGCTCAAGATTTATATTATTACGGTTCACACTTTGTCTTTCACAAATAAACATTTTTATGAGGGTTGTGAAAAATTTGCATTAGGGCGAGGGCCTCTTTACCTGCGACAGTCGGCAAGGAAGTAGTTTAGGAAGGTATATTAGATGCAGGGTAAACTGAGACAGTTAACAAAAATTTAGTAAATATGGCCTTTCTAGAATCAAGGGAGAAGGCGGATCTACGGCCCGAAATTCTCCACTCGGCTACGCCAGGGATTGAGGAACCCCGATTTTGTGATGTTTATAACTTGCGCTTGACTATAATTTTGAAAAAAAAATAAATAAATAAAAAAAAAACGAAAAAAAATGCTGTGATTTTTGCCGTAAATGCAACTTTTACATGCTTTCATCTTGATCTAAGAAAAAAAGTAATATTTGACGAATTTTGACGGTTTTTGACGTGAACTGTCTCGCATATATTTGATAAAACCGTTGATAAACGTAAGGCTCAGATAGGAAAACTCGAAGTGAAATATTCCCAGTATAGGAGTTGCTGACTTGTGCCAGTCCGAAAGAACATTGGAAACAATTGGTAAGAAATGGCTGAAGATGGATGAGACATGGGGAAGAGGAATCCGTCGCAGAAGGGTAAGAAAAATGGCTGAAAGCTAAGGAGAATACTCGCTATTGGGGTAGGAAGGTACTATGTCGAGGCATAATAGAATAGATACCGGGAAGCCAGGCCCGCCGGTGCTTCGAGAATACTTTACCGAGCGTATAAACGCTATTTATGGCTGCATAAACCACCGATAGGGGGTATAATACAGTCACACACCTTCGACCTGCCTCCATCCACCTTTCCCTGACTCCACGATGAATCTACATGTATCTGTAACCAACGATCTGCAACACGGTTCCTTCCTCTCTCTCTCACGAATGATTTCCCTTTCTCGTTCTCTGCATTGATTTGCATCAGATTTTACCTGAAGCACCCTAGTAAATCTACCCAGCCTCCTTTAGCCCAGAACAAAATCTACGAACTCCTGTTCCAACATAATTTAGACATACAGAAAAGGATTATTCAATTTCCTCTACGTTATTTGCTTTGGCCGAAAGTTATAAATCGGACTTAAATTCTTTATTCAAAAAATCGTAACTATTTATAATTGAAATAAGGTCATAGCTCAAATTTCAAGCGAAATAACTTGCAGTACTTCTGGCAGACACTCAGAGAAATTTCCTCTTGTGTTAATAAAGTGTGCTTCTTGACTGAAATGGTTAACTTAAGGTTAGGAGGATTTTCATTTGTCTAAAAAATAATCTTTTTGCAGAATACATGATCATTTTGCCATAAACTTCACGCAATCTTGCAGCCAACTAATTCCTTTTGTGTAAAGGTCGAGTATTGAGCTCCGAAAAATTTTGCCGTATTTAAAGTTTCTAGTCCGGCAAATTTTTGTGTCAATAAGGAACTTTCTGTTCCGATAATATTTTTTTGCTATTTTGGAAAAATAGTACAAAATTTTACTATTTTATCATAAAATGAGGAATATTAAGTTATAAATACACACAGAGTGTCATATAATCAAGAACATAAAACACTAAAAAGACACTAAAGAATTGCTCATCACTTCACTATTCCTATACTAATACACTGTAAAAACTATGGTTCCATTTTAATTGAGCATCACTTTTTTAGCGTCCTGTTATAATACCAAATCGTCTTGTTTTGATGCCATCGTTCGTACTATTTTACTTTGCTAACTTCAGATTGAAAAGTGGTACGTACTAGAGAACTAAAATAATGCATAGGGTGTATTGTTTCAATTGCTTGCAACTTCATGCTTTTATGAGAATTCTTCATTGTTTAAATTTTCTTTTACTTTTGAAATGTGATAGAGAAAATAGAAAAGGGGAAAAAGGTGGCATTATTTTAAAAAGAGGAAACTGGTGAATAAATATGTAATTATTACATACTAATAAATATAATAAATATTAATTATTTATTTGAATATAAGACAACGTTTAAATTGAAAATGATGCATAGAATTAATTTTTTTAATTGTAAAAGTTACAAAAGTTTGTAAAGTCGTTTTGAATTATTATTCAGTAATGAAAAATTCATATTACAATGATTGAAGAGTAATGAGGTGGATGTTCTTCCAAAGGTCCTTCCTGGTAGCCTAGGTGCTTAAATCACATCTTTCTCGAGGAAGTAGGGTTAAGGGCTGAAATTGGAGATACCCGGATGGCTGTTCAAGGGTCGTACTGTTTCAATGTTTAATCCTAGTAGTCTAGGTGTTTAAATCACATCTTCCTCGGGAAAGTAGGGTTAAGGACTGAAATTGGAGATACCCGGATGGCTTTCCACAATAAGTGTATTTGGATATTATTTTTTATTTTTAGAAAGCTATTTAATTACATAATAAAATCATGACAAATTTTTTTAATCGTTATTTTTATCTAATTGAATAGTTTTTAGAAAATAAAAAATAATGTGCAAAGACACTTACATTAAAAAATAGTTATTTTTTTAATTATTGAAAAAATAAAGTTTCGTACTATGCAATTGGTACTATTGTTTGGCCCTCGGCTTGCAGACATCTTGGATTTCCCCCACCTACCCTGAAATACCTAATTTAGATATAATATTTTTATTATTAAAAAGCTATTTCAATCATGAAAACTTACAAGGAAAAATAATTTTTGTCTAAATAAAAAAATAAAGTTTTGTCCCATGCAATTGGTATTATTGTTTGCCCCTCGGTGTGCAGACATCTCGGAGTCTTGGATTTCGCCCACCCAAACCTGAAATACCTAATTACGACTTGTTACGATCCTGAAGATCCTGAATTTCATTTGACAGATTTAGGTTAGGTTTATACCGGCGTGTTCACACGACGTGCTTGCGAGTTAGATTCACATCTCGTTGATTATTTCTATGTACTTAATTGAGTTAAAACTATAAACGATTATCATTAATTCCTTATAAATGTTTTTTGGAAATTATGCTTATTCTGTTAATTAAACTCGAAGCAAATGAAAAGAGAATCCGAATCCGAGGTTAAAAAGACCCCAGCACGTCAGGATTCTGACATAACCTCAAAAAACCTCATAAAAAATATTTTTCCGGGTCTGGAGGTCAGACCATGTTTACTGTATGTTTTTGGGGTCGCTGAATACGAATCCGAGGTCCGAAAACCCCAAGCACGTCAGGGTTCTGAAGTAACCTCAAAAAATCTCATAAAATTTTTTTTTAAGTCCGGGGGTCAGACCATGTTTATTATATGTTTTTGGGGTCACTGAAAAAATCGTCTGTTTTTCAAGTGCCCTCCGCGTGAAGAATAACCCATATAATAAATATAATTATTATATCTATATATTACAAAAAAGTAATATGATACATTATAAAATATTATTTTGTATTACAAATAACGAAATGATATATGTTTAAAATCAAATAGACTTTCTAACCAAGCTAAAATATTTGAAAATTTTGAATAGAGCCGTGCAGTCGTTTATTCGAATTTTTAATACAAATTCAAGAATGCTTGGAACATTGGATTTTTCGAAATAGAAAAAAATTTAACTGTACATCAAACCGCCTTGATTTCCTTGAATTATTACAATTTTTAAAATCAAAATAACTTTTTTTTTGTGTAAAAATGTATCAAAAATTCAAGTAGAATCTTCGAAATTCGACTTGTTCGAATATTCGAATAAATCGAATTTCAAATATTCAACTTGAGGTTTGGAGTCATTTTTTTACGAAAAAAAGGAGTTATTTTGATTTAGAAATTTTAATAGCTTAAGAAATGAAACCTGTTTGATGTACATTTAAATTTTGTTCTATTTCGAAAAAAAAAACAACTTTCCAGGCGTGTCTAAATTTGTATTACAAATTCGAATAAACGACTGCACACCTCTAATTTGTATAGTCACTCTCAAAGAAAGACCATTAACGAATATTTTCATCTTTGGCAACTTATTTTTCGAAGTCTTTAATAAATTACGAATTAGAATTAGGTTTCAGCTAATTTTGATAATTTCTTTTTCTGCATATTAGCTTTTTTTTTGGAATCAGCTAAAGAAATTTTAGCAAACTGGCGCATTCTATTCTGCAAATATAAGTGAAAAGTGTAGGCCAAGACTTCCTTCCCATGTTCTGCACAAGAAAAGAAAAACTTGAGTTTAGAAAAATCATTCAAGACTAAGTCAAAAACATGACTTTGCTTGCAATGCAGAGAAAACGAGTTTTCGATTGATTTTATAAAATCAAACAGTTTAAAATTCGGGTACTGGAGATTGTAATTTTGATCTAAAGTGATTAATTTTGCCACTGCATGATTAATTTGGATTTGACCTACACTTTCGTCGCTTGCAGAATAAAATAGTGCGGATTTGCAATGAACGCAGTTCCTCTTTCAATTTTTGACAAATTTGACCTGTAATGTAATACATTAAACAAGGATTGTGAAAATGGCCCGGTGGAGTTTTCTACTACTGTTTTTATGTTTATCGCATTAATTATGCCGATGTGTATCGCTGCGGGGTGCAAATCAAGTTAAAAAAGTGAACTCGGAGAACCCGAAGATCCTCAATATGAAAAAAATTAATTTTTCCGTCGTTTCGATAGACCCAGCTATTAAAGCTTTATGGCAAAAAGCTTTAATTCTGAAAAAATTTACCGTGAAAGCTGGCCAGTTCGTTTATAGTAAACATTTTTTAAAGGAAGACATTCTCTACGAGAAAATGCTAAAAGGACCCGATGGCACTAGTTTGTTAAAGGTAAATAATTATATATTTACTGTAAAATCGGAATCAAAATTTACAAATAAAATAAAATTCTTTTTTATTCAATAAACTGCATTATTAGGTATTTTCACTTACTACTCGTCTCAAAAAAATTCGGTTAGTTTTCCCGCCAGCAAGTGCAACAACAAACACAATTTATTCATATTTTTAGTAATTTTCAGAATAAAAAATATGTACCAAGTTAGTCTAGTCAATGTCTTTTTTGAGTAGGATACAAAAAAGTGGCGTTAATTTCAGGATTAAATTAGAAGGCTACAAAATGTATGATACTAACCTCAATTTTCCTTCTTTAGCAATTCATGCGACCAAAATATTAAATTAATGTTACTTTTTTTAAACGAGTAGTAAGTGAAAATACCTAATAAATACAGTTTATTGAATCAAAAAGAATTTACTTTTGTTTTATCTTTAAATTTTGATATCAGTTTTACGGTAATTACATAATCACTTACCATTCTCAAAATAGTATCATTAGGTCCTTTTAGGATTTTCTCGTGGAGAAAGTCTTTTTGCCATAAAGCTTTAATAGCTGGGTCCTCCGGAACGATGAAAATATTATCTTTTTCATATTCAGGTTCTTTGAGTTCACTATTGTAACCTGATTCGCACCCGGGATCGATACACTTTGGCATAATTAATGTGATGAATAAACTTAGAAACACCAGTAGAAAACTCCACAGGGCCATTTTCACAATAATTTTATAAAGAAACCGTTTTATTGTTACATTTTTAAGATAATCACGACTCTACATGACGAAAGCCATATAACCGTCAAAACAACACGAAAAAAGTTACAGTGACAGCTCGCGGACGTTTGACGTTCCCATGTGCTACGTTACGTCATTTAAATTTGATCCTCACTTCAGTCCTGTTTTGATCCAAAAAAGTTGTACTAAAACGTCGTTTATCGGCATCAAAATAAAGTGGCATTAGAATGGAGCCACCCGCGACTATATTTTTGGAGGACTGTTTCAGTGCCGAAAACTAGCCTTGAAATGATACTTTTTTTTTACAGTGTACACTTTATTACTAATTTGCAAACTGTCTAGCAGGTGGCAGCACTTCAGATTCGAATCACGAATCCTCACGATCACTCTTCTGTGACCAGTCAATAACACTCGTATTTTTTAAAGGAAGACTTGGAAAAGGGATGCGAGATGTGACAGATCACTCTTCTGAGACCAGACACTAAAATGCCGTACTACAAAATTAAAATACAGCAAAAAATGCCGTATCTGTATACACTACGTTGTGTAAAACAGATTTTCACGTGGTTCGACACAAAGCAGGCAAGAGGACGATGCTTTTGTTTCAAGACAACTTTTTTCTCTGAGTGGGAGAAAAAAATAATTTTCGAAGATGCTGTTCTGATTGTGACAACATTTTCTGAAAAAATCCCTGTTCATTCTAGGTACATAGATGTAGCATTTCATAGGCCAACCTATAGGAAACATTGAATTTCCACCTGCACCCACACTTCAAAATTTAAAAAAACTCCCTGTTGATCTTCGGACAGTATAAAGTTTTCTGTTAAAAGGAAAGTGTCTACTGCTACAGACAAAATTTACCTAGTAAAAAAATAATTTCTGAACATGCTTTTGTCAAGATACTTTGAAGCAAACTCCAAGTAGGTTTGAAAGTTTTGAATCATAAGAAAAGCAACAATCTCAAAGCTGAAGAAAATTCCCACAGTACCTTCAATCCAATATGAACACAATTTGGGTTTCAGGATGTAATATTGATTTTGGATAAATGATTAAATACCTCAAATTTCTTGACTTTGAAGTGAAATTTTTTTAAATCGTAAAGTACAAATTTTAAATGAAAGTCTTTCTAGTCTAACAATTTTTCATTAAAATGATGAATATTGTAGTTTCAAAAAGTCATTCAAAATCGCAGATAAATAAATTGAAAGTCTTAATACTGAGTGCCTTTAAGTTTGAAGCGTTTAAAATTCAACAATTTTGAATCAAAAACCTTATAACTGAATGAATCCAAATTCAAAGCCTTCAAAATTCGACAATCTGCAAATGATAGATGCTTAAAATTGAACACTATCAAAATGGAAGCCATAAAATGGAACATTTTTTAATCTTAGGCCTACAAATTCAAATAATTTCAGTACTGAGCATCCTGAACTGAACATTTAACAACGTTTAACACTAAATAACTTTGAATTGTATGCCTAGACTATTGAACAATATCATAGCCTTCAGAATTCTACAATATACGATCCAAGGCTTTCAACACCTGAAAATGAAAATGTTTCTTTTATGTTCTCAAAATTAATAATTTCATATTTATAGTATAGCGGCTTCTATGCGAGTATAACTGAACTAAGCGCTGCTCAACTTCGGTTATCGAATGTCAAGCCTTAAACCATTCCATGTGTCCCACTGGACACACGGAAAGAAAACGTTTAAGAGTGAAAATGGACCGTTTTACATTAGCGTTAATCAAAATTCAGTTATCTTACATTTGAAAGTATTCTAAATATAACATTTCAAATTCAATGCCTTTCAAATTTAAAAAATTTATAATTTCAAGGGGTTAATATTATACAATTTGAAACTAGAACCATAGAAATCTTTTGTTATATTTGTATACAGAGCAATCCAAGTTGACGACATTCCCGTGCAGATATCTTGATGTGGAACTAGTAAGATTCTGACAAGTTTGCCCTACTTCTGGTGTGGTTCTAATCGGGTAAACTGACATTAGCCACACATAACTTGTAATGCTTTTGCAGTTGATGACCCTACGTAGGGAAAACTTGTCAGAGCCCTCCCAGATTTGTCAAAAAATGCCCTAGTTCCTGAATTTATAATGATTGTACAAAATAAAGATTACTTTCTAATGAAAAAGTACTTTTAAAACTTTTTCACCTAAAATACACTTTTTCTTAGAGCTCAAATGAAACCAAAGTAATCTCTGACTTTGTCTTCTACGTATACAGGCAAAAGCAGAGCACGTTTGTTTTCATTCTTAACTAACCTTCCTGATAAAATGACGTCATCTTGGATTGTTTACTTATTAACTTTCCAATGCGATATTTTCCGCGAGATGTGGCGCGCGTATACATAATAATGCTTCTTAAAAATTTAGTTAGATAATTTTGATCAAGATTTGATTCTTAGGTTAACCTGTAACGCAGTTTGAAACCCATATAAACAATATTTGGATAGAAGAAGGTAAAGTGATGAATAATAGCTGGAGAATCGGAGCGACGATCGGCAAAGAGATAAATCGATCCTTTTCCTTGGGGTTGGAACTTAAGACTGGCAGTTTAATTCTCAATGATCGTCCCACATTAGCAAAAGGGGAAGCGGAAACAAGCCCAGCTCGGCGGCACGCGAGTGTAGTTCTCATCAATCTATCTCTCCAAGCTGGTGTCTGACAGCCGTTTCGAATGCATTCAACCTTCCTCCTAGCCATCACCTCGTTACTCGACAAGCCAACCCGGGGCTCATTTGACGAACTCAACTCTGTTGGAGAATTCGCGCCAATTACTCCGCCCCCGTAGATTCAACGATCGCGTTCGGTACCTCGCGGAGTGATTCGTCGAAAAATTGCACTATTTATCCACGGCGTCATCCCTTTCATTGGTGAAGGATTGATCACCGTCTTGAAATTAACGACGAGCATTCGCCAACAAAAGTTACCACCGGGTAATTAACGTTACTTAATTCTAATTCATCCTTTTACCTATACATGTAGACATTGATAAATTTCTCCCTCCAATCAATCCTCAACTCACCGAATCAGGGTGGCCACTCAAACTTCAACAAACAAAATTCCAGGCTATTTCCCAGTTTTCCGGTCAGAAATTACATTATTCTGGATTTATTTTTAAGCATCAATGATACTTATTATTCAATACTAATTGCTATATTTTGTAAAGTTTCAGAAGAATTGGACAGTTTAGAACTTCAAGGTAAAATATAGAATGTAAATTATTATAAAAGTGATTTCATATTGCCTAGCCGAAACTGCTCTCAAAGCAGGCGAAATAAGGTGATTTTTCAAGAAAATAGGAGAATAATAGTAGATTACATACTTTTCAAATAACATAAATGTCGGCACTATATTCCTAAGATTTAATATCAAAATATATTGCAATTTCAACAAAATGATGTAAATTTCAATCAAAAAGATAAATTTTCAACCCAAAAATACAAATTTAGAACCGGAAAGTTCAATTTCTAGCTAAAAAGTCGAATTTTTTAGAAAAAATTTGACTTTTAAATCGAAAAAGATGAATTTTCAGCAAAAGGATAATTTTTAATTTTGGGATAGAATTTTCCACCAAAAACAGGTGCATTTTCGACCAAGTAGTTGAATTCTTAAGCCAAGAAGAAAAATTTTTAACCAAGAAAAATGAATTTTAAACCAAAAAATATGACTTTTCTACCAAAGATGAATTTTCTATCCGCAAGGACGAATACTCAACAAAACAGTTAAATTTTCGACCAAAAAGATGAATTTCTAAAAAAATTGTTACATTTCCAACAAAACAATTAAATTTTCAACCAAATAGTAGAATTTTCAACCAAATTAGATACATTCTGGACCAGAAAAAGAAAAGTACACTTTTCAATTCAAAAGAATTTACTTTCAACCATAAAAGATGAATTTTCAACAAAAAATATGAATTCTACAAAAAGTTCAATTTTTAACAAAATAATAAAATTTGAACCAAATAGTAGCACTTTGAACCAAAAGAGATGCATTATGGAATAAAAATATGATAGTAGACTTTTTTATTTATCATAAATCATTTATCACAAAAGATAATTTTTCAACAAAAAAAGATGACCTTTTAATAAAATAGTTGAATTTTCAACAACATAAATAAATTTGCTATCAAATAGTAGAATTGTTAACCGAAAGAGATGAATTCTGGAACAAAAATATAAAAGTAGACTTTTCAGTTAAAAAGAATTAACTTTCAATCATAAAAAGGAACTCTCAACAAAAAAGATTGCTTTTCTAACAAAAGATGAATTTTCAATCAAAGAGGACAAAATAATGCTCAATAAACCAGTTGAATTTTCAATCAAAAAATTTGTCTTTTTAACCAAATAGTTGAATTTTAAACAAAATAATGAAACTTTCCAGCAAATAGTAGAATGTTCAACCAAAACAGATGAATTCTGAACCCAAAAGGTATTAGTAGACTTTTAAAATTAAAATATATAACACGTGAGCTTATGGCACTCTTCGACTTCAAATCAGTTTTTCTCGAATAGCGGTTTTTTCAATTTACTTGCAAAACAATTCGAGTATCCCTAAATTATAACTTTTTAGTATATAATTATATAAATTAAGGTTACCTATATAATTAATGTGTTGAATACCTAAAAAGAAGGTTTCGTTGACAAATATAAAAGGAAATTTAGTATTTGAACGAGCCATCTACGCAAGCTTTCAATTCTGAAATATATAGTATTGAAGAAACTCCTTGATAACACTAAACACAATTCCAAGAACACATATTTTTCGAAGAGCGAGACGATATTTATTGGAAAAGTAAAAACAAATCTGAAAAATTCCCGGCTTTCCAAACTTTTTTTGGCGATTTCCTGGTTTTTACGAGTACTCAACATTCCAGACTTATAAATATATACCCAGTGGGCACGAAATTTAAGAACCTAATTCGAACGTTCTAAAAACGTTCCTTAATTGGACGTACAAGTCAAAAGACGTTATTTGAACGTTTTAAAAACTGTGCCCACTGTGTATATAGAATATATCTCAAAAATGGAATTTCAAGATATACAAATGAAAAAAAAAATTGAAAGCATTTTTAATTGAATTTTCCTAAATCGATGAATAATATTCTAAAGCTAAGGTTTTCAATATATTACACAATTCATAGTTCGACAAACATGTTCTTTCCGAACAGTAACCTAATTTTAAGGATGAGCTGGTAAAAAAACATAAGACACCAATTTAGCTTTTTCCGACAAAGATTCTTTACTTCGGTAAAACGCCTTCATCGAATCTTTAAAGGGTCCAACGAGCGTGAGAATATACAGGTAAACAGAAACTGGATTTTCGGTCCAGGATTAATCGACCCATTACGCACGATAATCGCAGGTTCTTTCTCCAAATTACTTCTTCGATCCTCTCCATTACTAAAGGTAAAACGACTTCAGAACGACTCTCGTCGACTATTCGATCCAAGTTTCTAAGTGTTTTGAGCTACGAATCTCTCTTTTAGTGTCCTCTTTTATGGTATTCGCAAGCTCTATAAAGCATTGGATGACCCTCGTACAGGAATAATTAGACTTGAACGACAGAAATCTAAGAATCATTTCACTTAAGATTACGGAAATTCTAAAAAAAAATTCGATTTAAGACTCCTAATTCAAATCCTCTTAATTTCAAATCAATTTTAAACTGTTTAGCCTTTCAGCGTCTCAGTGTGTTTAATCGCATAAGCCTAGATGCCACCTCAGCAATGTTTAGCACTTTCAAATTCAACATTTTCTTACAGAGAATCTGGTCATTAAAACTAATATTTGTTATTATTGGCAATATTTGTTATTATTAGCAATCTAAAATATTAGCAAACTATTTGCAACCTAAACTATTAGCACTTGATGGTTTAAAGAAGTTTTGATGTCATTAGAATAACTAATTAGCTACAACAAGAAATCCCTTGTTACTCTAGGATTCGAATCCAATATCTCTCTTCAATTCTCTGCCTCTCAGTTGTTCTATAAATTGAAACCTACAATTGCTTCGCGAGGGAATTAATTATTTCATGTCACGCCTCGCGGTACTCGATGTTTATGAACGACATAGCTTCTAGTTCCTCATCGCTTCTCACCGTTTCTGTGGATCTCTTGAATATAAATAATGGATGGGCTCTAAGTTACAACGAAGTCTAGGAAAATCGATGAAGATAAATATTTAACGACTCGACATCGTCGGCTGTTTTAAAGGCGCTTTCGAATTTCAAGTAATCTCTACATACAAATTTCTCGTTGCGAGAACAGACTTTGGTTTTACTATTCACAGAAATGGTGACTCACGAACTGTTCATTAATGCCATCCTTGAGAGGATTCCAGCCTCATCTGTGTGCTTAGTGCTTACCTGCAACAGGAAAAGTAGAGCAAGAGTTAAAAGTTTGTCAATTGGAATTTAAATAATGAAAAATATATATTTTGCATATATTTAGTATTAAATGATTCAAACACAAATTTAATTAGTGAAATCTCTCTGTCATCCCAATTTTTTGAAGAACTTTCCTGAAGAAACATTTACATATGAGCACGAGCTGTATAGATAAAAACTGAAGGAGAAAGTCTAAGAATTTGAAATGACAAGCAATATTTCCCTTAAACTCGGAGTCGCATTGCATGCACGAGCAAAGTTGGAGTCGAGAGTTTTGCATTGCTGCGAACTTGAAATCCCATTGCTTTACATTGCAGTATTCTGGAATTCAGAAAAGGTATAAAATAAAGAACGAAGAGAGGAAAAAAGCAAGAAAGGGAAGAAAAAAAGCGAAAGAGGTGTGCGAAGCGAGAGCTTTTTGTAACGCCGTTCCCATAAATAGGAATTGGTGCCGCACGGAATCCCGTTATCATGGCATTATTTAACCGAGCTTCTTGGAGCGGTGGCGCTGGCAAAAAAGTGAGATGCCTCTGCTTGCGAAAAGCGAATTGTTAAGGAAGCCACAGGATGAAAAAGGAAGAAGGTAGTGCACGACCGAGGAATTAAGGGAGCGAAAAGAAAGCTGATAGCCTCCGTTTCACGCGAAAAGCGAGCACTATAAATAGAAAGTAACTGCAGAATTCGGTATCACGGTATCGCGACCACAAGAATGAACCAAATGGGATGGGGGGTACTGAGTTGGCCCTCACGGAAACAGAACCTAATCCCGAAGAGATACGTGACTAGAATCGCACTTGTCCTTCCCACAGGAACCAGTTTAGTCCGGGCAACAGAATCGTCTTAACTTTCCTCGTCATTCTTCTACTGTTCTTCCTTTTGTAAACGACGAACCTCGAACCCTCATCGTTATTAATCGCTCGACACGATTACGTTCAGCAATCCGCAGACATTCGTGTTATATGGAAAACGTCTCTTCAACCCTCCAGGATTCACGGAAATTATTATAAGAGGCTAGGATGTCCATGACGTTTTGAATCTACTTCATTTCCTTTCCGTCGTTAGGCTCACTTGAATCCAAATTGTATTTAGTAACTCTAATTTAACCATGTATGTCACGTTCCACTATATTATCAATGACATTCTCAAACTATGGGGGAAGGTCTGACGAAACCTTTATATTTCGTGTCAAACATTTTAGGTTAGAAATTACATAAAAAGTAATTTGCAACTCAGAGAAACTTAACATTCATGATTATCATTAAATAAAATTAATGATAATTAACTTTAATTCCTTCATTCCGCACCTTTAATGTATAATAACATCAAGTCGTAAGAAATTCTATTTTTCCAGTTTAAAAAAAGGAGAAAACTTGAGATAATTTGCAGGGAGAATAGCAGAATAACAGTAGACAGCAAAAAAGAACTATTCACGTTAAACGAAGACGAACAAAAATGTAGATGAAGAGGGTCAAGGGTAGGGGTGATAAACGGAAAGAAGGAAAAAGAAGTTTGCTCATTCAACCACTTTAGAAGGGCTTACGAACGCCCAGGAAATTTATTATTAAAACCAAGAGCCTCCTGAAACTATCTTAATTTTCGCTAACTGCTTCGCTCCTGCTTCTCCTTATACCTCAAGCGCTTGGAGCATACCTTCCGTTTATATGGGAAGTGCTAAACAGGAAGAATCATATTGCAGTGACTTTACAAAGTGTTAACTAGATTTCCAACCCTAATTTCTGTATGCATTTATTATCTGACATATTTTCTTTTCTTTTTAATTTATTCTTATCATTTATGATTTTTTTTTTCACATTTTACTGAAAACATTTCTGGACATTTGTATACAAGCTTCATTTTCTCTAGAGAAACAGCTCCCGAAATTTCATATGAAGCAGATAAAATCATCATAGCCGTAATCCTAACTTGTTTATAGGATACTTCTCGAATGTGCTTGAGATATTTTATGTAAGAAATTTCAGCGGTAGTACCTTTTCACTCATAATTCTGGAATTAGGCTTCGCAAGGTTCTCTTCTCAATTTCAAGATTAATTTCGCAGGTTCTTCTCTATATTAAAAGGAATGAAGGATATGTGCAAGGAACTAGGCACTGAGTATAAGCGTCGCTCCTAAATTTCGCAAGCTCTCATCCTCGCTTGTTTCCGCTGGAACTTACGACTTTCTCTTAAGAACTTATTAAATTTCATAGAAGTTTTATTCCCGACGCGCCACCGCTACGACTGAAGCCGATCTAGCTGGCAAGATAGCGGCGCGATCTATGCAGGGAGTTTTTAAGTGGTTTTAAGATTAAAATGTCTTCCGCGTCATCCCCGTACCACATCTTGCTTTTTTACATATTTCCGCTACGTTACGAAAGAAATCGACGAGGTAAAGACTCTCATGGAAATCACACACGCCTATATTCCTCAATCGAGAAAATGCGAAGGCTTTGCGATTCCACGCTCTAGACTAAACCAAGTTTACTAATCCTCTTTCCACAAGCCGATACCATTTTCACCGACTTTCAAACAAAGTTCCAGTTTCTCAACTGAATATCTAGTCACCGACAAAAGGATTCAAACCTTTGGTGCAAACACTTTAAAGAAAGAGAAGTTAGAATTGAAATTGAAATTGTGGTATTGATTTAAAAATCGTTTTTTACTAGTTCAGTTAAAAATATAAAAAGTTTTGCAATTTATAACGTCACATCAGGTCTGAATATTGATTCAATTTTTAGATTCATGAAAGTATAACTAAACCTCTGGCTACATTGGTATGAAAAGTGAATAGAAATTTATCACAGATGGTAAAGGTAAGGATGAAGGACGCAAAGGCGAAGAATTTGCTTTTACTGGATTATTATACAAGTACTTTGGCTCGCGTGCCAAGCATGATTTCCTAGACTCTCTTAATTTTTCAGCCCTGACTCCAATATGATCAAAGATTCAAGATGAAAACACGAAAATTAGACTAGCTGAAAGCCTAACAAATAAAAGTAATTGAAAAGAGAATAAATCCTTTCAAAAGAAAAATAAGTCCTCTGATAAAAAAAAAACTAAATGAATCTTGCTCATTACCATTCTCACAATCAACACTTCAAACGAATCTGAATTAGTCTGAAAAAGTAAACTCATATTCAACAACGCCATACAAATTGAAAGAAAAACCTGCGAGTTAATTATCCCCGTGAATTCTGGCGTGGAACATAAAATGAAACTGGAACTTATCGGATAATGTACTCGGTGACAATTAACTAATGTAACTCAACCGCGAAGTGGGTTTTTGGTATCCATGGGTTCATTATTGTGCGCGTACTTCGAAAACTTTTCTCATTCAAGAGTACCGTTCCATCGTTATGCATACGCTCCAGCCCGTAGAAGACAGGAAGCACGAAAATTGGTTTTATTTTTTAAGGTACGAGGCTGATCTTGTTACTAATTAATCATTGACATTTAACGAACTAATTCGCGTGGTTTTACAAGAGGCGCTGTCTTCTCGTTTCTTGATGAGTGACATCCAAAATAACCGGCAGGACGTTTTGCGTCCCGTACGTGCCAAAAACCTTATCGTAATTCGCCGACTACGACGGAACGGGATTGGTCGAGAGCCAAGAAAGTCGACTTTGACTTCAGGGAATATTCGTTTCGTCGAAAAATGATCGTAGATAACGATTGTACCGATTCCATTTGATGGAACCAATTCGGCCGCCTTCTTATTGCAGAATGAATAAAGTTATTTCGACTGTACATATACGTTCAAGATGCAAGAATAGTTTATTCTCCAGAGCATAAAACGCGATTTCGAAATCAAGTCTGAAACAGGAAAAGATTACAACCTAAGTATTTTTGCGGGAAACTTATCAGACTGACATCCTTGTACACATAAAGGAAATTGGTAGACACATAAAAAATCATTAGGAGACACAATTATTTAAGAAATATTTTATAACTTATTCTTTTTTTTGGTAGTTTATCTGTATAAGTTAGAAGTATTTTAACGTGAAGTGAATATGAGAAATATCCACTACGATAGTCTATGCCTATGATAAAAATAATACATATATTATACATTATATTCCATCACTGCTCTGCATATTCAAGAAAATTTAGTTCAAGTTCCTTGACTAACTTTAAGTGAAATCTCTGCAGCTGTTTCATAATCAGCAAGTAATCCCTTTATCGCTTTACGAATTTCCTCAACGATTTCGAGAAGCCAGTCTCTCGTCGATTTTCGTTGAAGATCGAACTTTCTGAGCGGGAACCATGTGTGCGGAAGGCAGATATGAAATTACGGGAATTTAATTAGATCAAACTTCGCAGGTCGATCTCCCTCTAATCGGCACCCAAGGTGTGATTGTTCCGGGATTAGCGGAGCCTCCTCTCGTTAATTGGAACTCCAGAAGCTTAATTCGCTTCGAGGGGAATTGAGCGTTGCAATTGTCTGCTTTTCTTTAAAACTTCCCCAATTCCGCAACCATTGATGTCGACTGGCTTCTTCCGCGTCTTGTTTACGCGATAGTTCCTTTTCTATAGGGGAATTGGGAATCTTCAACTACACAGCTCAAGTTCTCTCTTTATAAGGGACGAGAAATATTTCTCCGGAGCCAAGGAAAGTTTCTAACTTCCGTTACAACTGGACTCGCTTTTTCGACGAGGCAGAACCAAACCGTCTAAAGCAGCCATTATTTGAAATATGTCTTGGAAGAGTTACATTGTGTTAAATGAAGGTTTACTTTTTGCAAACGAAAATATAGAAATCCAGTCATTATTGTTCGGGGAATTCTTTCTTGAAGTTCTAAATTTCTCTGTGAATCTGAAAAGATGAATTTCACTTGTAGCAGTCGTAATCTATTTTCAAATTTGAACATTGAAAAAAATGGTTTGTTGTGGTGAGAAGCTTTTTATTAGTATGGATGTTATTAGCTGCAAGAACTTCAGTGTGATCGAGGTTTTGAAGACGATTATCGTATAAGGAATAATTATATAAATATTTCTGAAAATGCTAGAAAATAAAGGATCAAAGGATCAGGTAACTACATCCAAAAATTGTAAGGTATGTAAGAAATCATAAATTTGTTCGACGTGAAACTTTATATATTTTACGGATGTTCCCTAACTGCGTTATACTCACTAGTAAAAATAATTAGGGGCATTTCCCGAGAAAGCTCATAAAAAAAACCACATGGAATTCCTGCAGAATTTCACTATGAATTCTCGCGTTTTTAATCCTTTTTTCTGTGCAACTGCATATGTGCATTTACTCGCTAAATTAACCGAATTCGCCAGCTAGAATATTAACTTGTAGTATTTGTTAATTTAATTTAATAATTTCAAATGGGATCAATATTAAACAAGTTTTCTAAGATGACCCGTGGATTTAGAGAAAATTTCTTTTACCCGCATAACCTCACCAGTGCAACGAGTTGGAAAGTAAAATCATGAGTGCTTCATTACTTATCTTGAAACTTTTCGATGTAATTGACGACATTCCAAATGTCACGAAGAAAAAAAAATTTTAATTTTACTGAACAAATATTCGAATTCGATATTTTTCGCTCTGCAGCGGTACTTCTCTCTGTAATAGAAGTGTGATTAAACAATAAAAAAATATAGGTCCGTTAAGCTGGCATGACCACATTGCACAAATAAACTCACAACCTTTAGGAAATTAAGGGGTCATTTAGAGCTAATTTAATACCCTATTGCCAAATTTAATACTCTGCATTTTAAAAAACTTGTGACCATGCTAGCTTAAAAGTTAGCAAAATTACATATCGAAAAAAACGACCTAACCAATATTTCTTTGCCCTATTATTTAGGGCTTATTGAGGGTTCATTTAATGCTCTGTTGCCAAACTTAATGATTTGCATTTTTTTGAAGATGTGGTCCTGCTAGCTTAACATTGAACTGGCAGCACCAAACAAAGAAAGAAAAGACCTGATTAATATTTCTTGGCACTATAATTTAGGTCTCATTTAATTCCCTATTGTTAACTATTGCTATTGTTAATGTTAAAGTGGCAGGACGTCGAAAAGAAAAAAAGACAACAAGAAAACAACCTACGTTACCCAACATAATTTCAGGCTCATTCAAGACTCAAAATATGCAGTAGAAATTTGTGTCAAATTTTTTAAAACAAGTTTTGTTTGAACAATCAATGTGAAAAAAGTGAGAGTCAATCGACTCTCACTCAAATTCTTAAGCAAAAGAATATTAGGAGCATAAAAACAGAATTTGATTTCACAACAGTATTAAACAAAAATTATTTTAATAATCTTTACCAAAAATTTCTTTTGCATCCTTTGTGAGTCTTAAATAAACCTGTAATTATAGTAAGTGGCAAAAGTTTTTTTTCTGATTATTTTTACTGACTGAAGCGCACTCTACAACAGTGCATCATAAGCCAATTGCCATAAAGATAATTTTGTACCTATATTCACATATTATATAACCTTTATGACAAGTGGCGAATAGCGCAATCTTGTAGAACATGCTTTAATTGTTTAAAAATTAATTGTTCATGAAAATGTTTAAAAAAATTATATGACACAATTTTAGAGCCCTTCATTACAATGCAAAGAAATATTGTTCAGGTCTTTTTTTCTTTGTGTGTTGCTGCAAGCTTAACGTTAATCTAATAACTCCACATGTTTTTCTTTAATTCATGGCAATAAATTTGGCAATGTGGCATTAAAGAAGTCCTGAATGTACGCTAGATGATACTGCAAAGAAATAGTGCCTAAGTCGTTTTTTGTATGTAGTACATTAAATGAGCCCTAAATAAGTCCTAAATCATGGGGCAAAAAAATATCGAATGACTCATTTCTTTAGATGTGTGGTGCTACATAGTGGTCACAAAACCATGAACATCCCAAGAACGTCCTTGGGACGTTCCTAGGACGTTCAATGTCAGTCAAATCAACGTCTCTAAGACGTCCAATGTCCTAAAACTGTCCTAAAGACGTCTTAAAGACATAGAACGTTCTCAGGACATCTTTCGTACTGACATTACACGTTTTAAGAGCATCAGTAGAATGCCCAAAAGACATGTTTCAAAAGACGTCTTAGGGATTTCCCGAAGACGTCTGTATGACATCCTTAATTTTTCTGCCCACTAGAATACTGGGTTAACTTTAAGCTAGCAGGACGAATTGACCACCGGTTCTTTTTTTTAATGCAGAGCATTAAATTTGGCAATAGAGCATTATATCAGCCCTAAATGAGCCCTTAATTTCCCAATAGTTGTGTGTTTAATTTTGCAATGTGGTCATGCCACCTTATAGGACCTGAAAAATGTCTAATTTTAATACTCCTTAAGTAAAACCAAAAGTTGGAATTCTATCCTTAATAATTAAACTCTTTGTTGTATACGCAAAAAGTATTAAAATTATACATTTTTCTACTCTATAACTGAACTTCTATTTCAGAAAACGTACTGTTATGGAACAAAAAGATATTCAATTTTAATATTTCCCGGCAAACTACGCATACTAACAAAGAAAGTACGTCAGGTGTTCCTCACTGTTTTTCTTCATTTTATGATATGTTATAGTACATAAGAAAATAGCAGACACGTATTTTTTATGTGCTAATTCGTCGATTTAAGGAGTGAAACCACACTTAAAGTTGCCACCCAAAAACAGTTTTTCACTAATATCTCAAAACGAACCAGAATTTTTTAAACCAAACAAACGTAAGCCTATTTCTTACAAAAGGAAGCTCACCGAGACATATTTTTTATACCGAGGGGTTGCAACCCTTTTTTTTACAATGGTGAATGTAATTTTTTTACATTTTTGTATACAGAAACTTTTCAATCAGCTGAATTTCACTGTATATTGTACTGTTATTGAGAAAATTAATAATTGAAGTTGATATGTTTCAAGGTTTTTGAAAAAAAACCATTGCAAGGGGTGATTTATCCCTACAGTTAATTTATTGCTGTTGGAAAATTATTCACAACATACGGTTTAAATTATATTCTTGGAACGCTTATTCTGACATATATTTTGCATTAAAAATGAAATAACACAGGCATTCTTATCTTTAGGAGGGTTGACTACCCCCATGAAATTTATCATTATTATAGATTGTGAATAGAAATAGTTTTTTTCACATTCAATTGTAGACTGATATTTCATCAATATAATATGTCAATTTTTTACTACGACACAATCATGTTATTTGATTTTTAATGCAAAGTATATGTCAGAATAAGCGTTCCAAGATTAAAATTTAAAGCGTAGGCTGTGATTCATTCTTTGCAAGCAATAAATTAACTGTAGGGATAAATCACCCTTTGCAATGCATTTTTTTCAAGAACCCCGAAACATGTCAACTTTAATTTTTAATTTTCTTAATAACAGTACAAGATATGTACAGTAAAATTCAGCTGATTTGAAAGTTTCTGGAGAAAAAAATGTAAAAAAATCACATTCACACTTGTAAAATATAAATGTTTCAACCCCTCAGCAAAAAATATGTCCAGGTGAGCTTCCTTTCATGAGAAATAAGTTGAAGTTTATTTGGTTTGAAAAATTCAGATTCGTTTTTGAGATATTAAAGAAAAACTGTTTTTGGGGACAACTTTGAGGGTGGTTTTCACCCCTTGCATCGACGAATTAATTTATATTATAATAAAAAATTTAATCGCCTTTTTTTTAACAAATAAGCTGACGTTTGTTTGGTTAAAAAATTCCGATTTGTTTTTAAGATGATAAAGAAAAACTGTTTTTGGGGGTCAATTTAGGGGTGGTTTTCACTTCTTAAATCGACGAATTAGCACGTAAAAAAATACGTGTCTAATATTTTGTTATGTACTACAACATGTTACAAAATGAAGAAAATCGGTGAGGTACACTTCGGGTACTTTCCTTGTAAGTCTAATATTGAATATTACTACCTCAAGTATTAAAAACAACAATCTAAAAATGGTTTTATACCATCAGAAGTTATCACAGTAACAAGAAATGTAGTAAGGACAACTACTGCCAATCTTCGCAAAAAATAGTAACCACAGCCATTTAATTAGTGTAGACATGTATTAAGAACTCTTTTTGAGGGTTCATTTTTAGTTCTTCAATATCCGATAGATGGCCTGTGACGGGTGCCGACTTTTTCAACTGCACATGTACCGAAAAACGCGGATCTGTTTGAAATAAATACTATGAATAGCCATACAGATAAATATTTTAAAAGTCTTTTTATTCGTTTTTAAAACAAATTCAATTGGATAATACAAATACTTAACTTCTGAAGAAAATTCAATATTATGTAAAGAAATATTGCAGGTATATATTATATCATTTGAAATATTCCTGCCCTTTTCGGTACATGCACAGTTGAAAACGTCGGATTTTCAACATACCTAACTTAAAAAATTTTCAAGAATGACTAATCTCTGTCATTTTAGTTTCTTTATAGAATTTTTCACAGTAGAATGTGCACCACTACCTTGTAAAATGTTTGGATGGAGTCAAGGCAAAAACAAGTTCTATACAAGAAGGCTCTTTAGAGTCCATACTTTGGGTTTCTTTGGAACAATTCAAACTAAACGCTATCTATTTCTGCAAGGGTGTGAGGCTGGCTCACATCTAATTCTTTCCAATCTGTGGATGGTCGTATGCATAGCAAGAGATCAGTATAAAGAAAAAAGAAGAGTTTTTTCTTTATACTATTACTTTATTAGTTGTCCCAACCAAAGATTTTCTTTAGTGAATAACTGAATCTCACTCATATAATATGATTTAGTGAAATGCTAAATTTATACGATATTTACAAGATGTTTATCATGTGAGGACTCGGAAGCAAAACATTCTTACATAAATTCAAAGAGCACATAGCAGGTATGTTAAAAGATTGTGAGACGTTTAAAGAGAGCAGCAAGTTCATCAAAATGGTCATGGTCGACGGAAGGGCTAAAATATACGAACGAGAATGTTCGACGTCCTTCTTCTCATCCTTGCTGTTCGTTGAACCAAGAATCTGTTCGCGGATGGAATAAGAGATCGGTTCGATCATCAAAGTCAATTGGAAGGGAGCGATTTTCGCATGAAAAATATGGCGCAAGTGCCATCGCCGCGGGGCGACGGGACGACTGGAGTACCAGTCAGTGGGACAAAAATAAACCGGTGTCACGAAATAAATCCAATTAACTCGCCGCCACGAAAACAAATAAATCGATGTATCCCCGGGATGCCCGACGGCGAAGAGCGCAGTGTCGGGACATACTTCTGTAAACAGGGATACTGCCAGGTTTCAATATCAAATTAAAGACCTTCGTGTCTCCTCTCCTCTCCTCTACTTTACTTTTTTATATTTTCTCATGCTTTTTATCCCCATCTTCTCTTATCCCTCCATTAAGTAATATTCCAAAGAAAATGAACGTTGAACGAATGTATAAGTAAAAATGCATTATTGGGAACAATTACGCTATAAACACGAACTTGATTGGATTCTAAAAAGTTTCCTCCATTACAATTTGAAGTCAAACATTACTCCAAGAAAAAAAAATCTGCCCGCTTCGCGGGCACATTCTCATGGCGCGCTTCGCGCTCGATTATGTATTCACCTCGCGCTACGCGCTCGGGCGTATTTGCATCGCGCTTTACGCTAGGCTCCTCTAGATTTTTGAACTTCGTATTCGACTTCGTTGAAAAGAAAAAGTTTGTTTGCAAATATTATAAAATTATCAAAACCTCTACATATTAAGTGATTGTTAAATTTATTTTTATTTTAGACTGAAAAGGAACTTTATTTACCCAAGGTTCTATCGACCTTAAGGAACACATTCTCATCCAGACACTCGCGCTTCGCGCTCGATATTTGATTTGAAAATCATTTGAACCGTATGATAGAAACAAAAAAGTTTGAGCGCACTTACGGCGTGCGATTTGGTAAATACACTGAGCGCGCACTTTGTGCTTCGTGTTATATGTTCTTCATATACAAATTACTAAATTTGTATTTGATTTTAAATGAAAAGTAATGATATAATTCAGGCGACAAATTTTATTAGTTAACATTTTATTTTAGCTTGTGCCGTTTATCAAAAAAGTTAATTTTTTCATTTTGAATATATTCTTACCACAAAAATTGATTACGGGTTTGTAAGTCTTTTTTGAATGCACAATTTTTGTTCATTTATATGTTTTCGTACCTTGCATTGTTTTTTCAAAAATTTGATTTATTTACTGTCAATGTTATTTTCACGAATAAAACAAAAACCACGCATCCTATCGAAACATGAGTCACAATAAATTTGTACCTCTTCCTTGGATGAACAAATTTTTCTTTGGTCATTTTTTCGTAGCTGGTAATATTCGTCTGAAAATTTGATTTTTCTATTTTCAATGCTGTTTTTTACGAATAAAACAAAAACTACGCGTCATATCAAAAAGTGAATGATAAGAAATTTGTAGATCTTTTTTAGGTGCACAATTTTTGTGAGATGATCTTTTCTGGTATCTTGCATAGTTTAACAGCAAAATGACTTTTTTGATTTTTCATTAATTTTTTGTGCGATCAAAATTTGAATTTTTTATTTTTCAAAAAATTCAAAAAGTTGTTATGAAAATATTATAGGGTGTTCAGGAATCAACGTTTTTCTCCTCTTGACTTTTTTTCATATCGTGCGTTTTTCGGCTTAAAATGATCATTTTCGTTTGTTTTTTGGAATTTTGAAAATGCTATAACTCCAGTAATTTTTTTTTTTATCACAAAAAGTCATAAGAATATTTTGTTCGTCATTTTGCGTACTACTAACAACCGTACATAGAATTTTCAAATCTTCAAAAAAAGTGGTCTCAAAAATTTTCAAAATGTGCTCACTTTTTGGATTTTCATCCAAAATAGCTGGTTAACGAACTCGTTCTCTATTTTTCGGCCATAAAAAAGTGTGCCAAAGCTCAATCAAATCTGATCATTTTTTCGAAAGTTATCGTGGCTACAGACAGACAGACAGACAGACAGACTACAGACAGACACCTTCGTAAAAATCGTTTTTTCTGACTCAGGAGGTCTCAAAACGTGGAGATTTGATGAAAACCGACTATGTCAAATTTTACATAAAACCAATACCTTCTCATTAGAATGAGAATGTAACAAAACTCCCTCATTGCGAGTGGTACACTAATTACTGCATTATCGTTTTCGCAGAGTCACGAATTTAGGTTACGAAAAGTTGCTTTGGCTGTTTCGAATACACGTCAGAAGTAAAGCAAACGAGTTTTGACTCCATCCGGAAATGGAGCGGCAAAAGTTTGCCGCTGCCGCGCTTTTAACGGTCCAAAGCTTTCTGCGCGCGAAAGGGAACGCTGATACTACCTTCGATTATCCGAATAGAGTTTCTTTTCATTTCAGAAGTCGGACGCTCAGTATTCATGGAAGTTTCAAAATAGCTCAACAAATTCCAAGTAAAGATACAAATCAATAATCCATCATAAGATCCTTGTCTAATTTTAGCATTATAAGTAATTCGAAATTACAGATTTTAGGTTTTTGTCGTACTGTGGGAGTTTTTGAAAAATCGAGAAAAAATCAGCTCCATCCTGGGTTTCAACGAGGAATTCGCTTTTCAAAAACATGTTACGTACGAATATATGATAATCTTTCAATCCTTTTTGAAATTTAAAATATCCTGATAGGTACCCACGAAAAAAAGACATACCTATATACTTCTATATCCAGAAAACAACAAACATGCTTTAGACACATTTAAGCGTAAAGATTACACCAATATACATCACAAAGGAAAAGGATAGCTTTGCACATGGCGCGATTCTGCATCTCGTTGCGGATAATTTAGCTAGTATAATCCACGAGTCTGAGTTTTATTACCGAGCAGAATTACATAGCTGCCAACGCCACCCTTTGCGCAAGTAAAATCCCTTTCCTTCGTAAACTGACGGGCACGTTGAGGTCCTTTCACGAGATTCACCCGCATTTTCTCGACGCATTTCTGCTTCCAACGCAGTTCGTAACAGGACATATATGAATTACGAGGACTGGAGTTCAGTCTTAAAAGTCACCCTTTCCTTCTATATCACGCAATCTAGGTTCATGATAGAATTTGCAAATTTAATTTACACTTCAAAAGCCCTATAAAGTTAAATATAATTCAATTAAAGGTCTTTAAATTATTTTCTGCAAATATGTATTTATTGAAAGAAGAATCAAACGCTATGATTTTTTTCAAGACAATATTGACAGGAGTCTATGTTTCTCGGCAGTATGTCGAGCGAAATTTCGTTGTCAAATTTCTGGCGAATTTTCGGATTTTTAGGATCGGAATTAACGTATAATTTTACCAAAAGGATCGGTTTAGGATCAGTTTTAAAAATAAGACCTTGAAATGAAAAGCCAAAACATTATGTGTATCAGAAAAATGTTCAGATCGTGGTAGAATCCAAGAAAAAATCCCTACAGGGTTTGAAAAAACGTGGATTAAAATCTATGGAAATTTAGCTTTAAAATAAACCCAAGAAAATTATTTTATTAAAACTTTTTTTGCTGTGCTGTGTATATTGAAATAAAAGATATTAACAAAGTTAATTGTACTATTAAATTGTTATTGCTATTTTATTTATTATTTGTTTCATTTTTTATTGATATTCTTAAGTTGAGAAACATAAACTTTTAGGCTGTGTCTAGTCGTCCCGAAAAATTAGGGGGGTTGGACCAATAGTATTTATGTGGCCACTCACAGGGGTGCCTTCCCGCCCCCACCCAAAAATTCGGGACGACTAGCCAAGCTTATGAAAAATATTGTACTAGTCATCCCGAATTTCGGGACGACGAGACACTGCGAAACTTTTAATATGATATATTCCCTATTGAAATTAATGATCGTTAAAAATCGGGAAATTCATTTTGCAAGACGATTCTCAATCTGTTCAAAACTAAACAATTTACAGATTTTAACGTTAAAAATTGAACTCTTTCAATACGAAAGCCTTAGCAGTTAAGCAAATTTAAACGTCCGATTGTCACTTCATAAACTATTTTCAATTTTTAAATAATTTTCAATTCATAATTCAATGCTTTCATTCAATTTCAAATCGTATGCTCAAATATTGTTTCAGTCTAAAGTATTCCATTTTAAACCCACGCAATTTGACCCTTTTTTACTTTAAATAGGAAATAAGGTCATTATTAGGCAATATTTTACTGTTTATTTAACACGAGGAATTATAAATCAAATATATGCAAAATTAAACAATTTGAAACTGAATTTTTGAAAATCGGACGCCATGAGTCGTTAAAATTTCAGAGTGCTAAATTTAATCTTTGAACGTTAACATTTTAATTCTTTTATTTTGTTGAATTTATAATTTATAAGTTAAATTTTTGAACGTTGATTTATGAATAAAACTTGAACAATTATTGATTTCAGGTGACTTGAAATGAAAATAATATAGGTGGATAGAGGTGGATTTATATTGTTTAATCAGAAATCTTTCAACTGTTCAAATTATGAAAGTTAAAAATTTTAAATTGTGTAGCTTAACGGCATTTGATTTAAGATTGTTCATTATGTTGAGAACTTTCATTTTATATATATAAATTATTGAGCATTTACAATAAAAAATGTCCACTGAGAGAAATGTCCTCCTCTGTCAAAAGCATGTTTCTTTATACAAGCGGAAGTTTCTCATAAATTTAAGTTTAAGAGGACTTTCATTTGTCTAAAAAAAATTATCTTTTTGCAACAAACATTATCCACTTGCGAGAGACTTCATCAAATCTTTCAGCCAAATGATTATGTCTGTGTAAAAAAGATTTTCACATGTTTCAAAACAAAATAACCGAGAGGACGATGCTTTTGTTTCAAACCAACTTTTTTTTGAGTGGTTCAAGTTTCAATTTAAAAATTTTAAAATTCAAAACAGTCCTGTTTTTAGTGCTTCAATTTGCAGCTCAGTTTACATTTGATTACTTGAAATAAGAACATTTTAAGCTTTAATAGTTCGGATTTTTTAATATCACTGACCATAATAATGTTTTGTTATCTAGGAATAAAGCGAGAAATGACAAGGAAACAAATTTCTTGGCAAATTGCCGGATTTTCCAGGTCGCTAGAAACCCTGCTTTGTTGAAGAATGAAAAAATTAGCCTTGAAATTCGTTTTTTTTTATATTTCTACTAAAATAATTAAAGATTTTCTCCCTCACATGTCAAAGAAATGCTGTTACCTTCTGCAAGTTTTCTGCATGTAATTAATATACATATACACGATAATAATCGCACGTCTATTTTCTCTGGACGCCGAATTAGGTTACCATACTGATTGGTAATGATTATTCTACAATTATGGATAAATTTGACATAAAATTTGCGTGAGAATTTCCTTATTTGAGTTTTTTTACATTTTCATTTAGTTTATATAGGTAACATTTAGAGAAAATTTTAATTTAATAATCTAAAACAAGCATAAAAAGTATTTAACATATATTAGAACCTAAATATGTAGTTAGAAAAATCACCAAAAAAATTATGATCTACGTGTGTCGAGTTGTCCTAGGAACAAATTTCATTTGTCCTATGCAAATTTTCATGAAATCAAAAACTGTGTTGACTCTTTGGAAAACATTTCGCTTGGATTACAATATGGAAGGAATTTATCATTTTGGAAAGTTTGTATTGATTTTTGTTATCAGATGCAACATCTAGGATTTGAATGGAACTTGGTAGGGTAAGTTAGCCAAGTAAACTTTAGTGACCATTGTGCATTACCCTCTGGCCTTTGTCCTTTGTCAACGTTGACCTCAGTCGACGGCACACATGCACTCATGTACTTGTGCGCATTTCCAAAGATCTGTATAGTTACCCTGTAGTTATCATGTACATGAGAAACATACACTAGTGGAAGTTGTACCCTTGTTTGATCAAACAGAGCTAGTCAACATAATTCTCCTAGCAGGAATAATCAGTGGTACTCCTTCATTGTGAGACTTTCTTACTCTTCTTATTAATAAAAATCTGTGAACAGATCGAAAGAATACGAATCCCCTACACCTTATGGGAACCAAGCATTTAAAATCGAATGATAATTGTTGTAAAAAGATTGTTAGTTAAAAAAAAATCCGCCCGCTTCGCGGGCACATTCTCATAGCGCGCTTCGCGCGCGGCTCGCTTCGCTCGCAAGTTTCAGCGCGCCTAGGGCGCGCACCTGTTGGATCTCGCGCTTCGCGCTCGATTGGGTATTCATCTCGCGCTTCGCGCTCGATTATATGTTTATCTCGCGCTTCGCGCTCGATAATGTATTCACCTCGCGCTGCGCGCTCGGACACATTTGTCGTCTAGGTTTTCACACTTCGTGTCCTCGCTAGTGCACGCTTCGCGGGCTAATACTCTGTTAAAGCTTCATCGTTATGACCTGCTTTTGGTTTAATTATGTCAGTTTTACATAAAAAGATGAACTAATTTACTTAAGGTTCTATCGACCTTAAGGAACACATTCTCATCACGACACTCGCGCTTCGCGCTCGATATTTCGTTTGATCATCATGTGAACCTCGCGCTTCACGCTCGTTTCTGTTCATCGTATAATAGAAACCCAAAAGTTCGCCACGACCATATGTTATGTTCAATCTTCTTCAGATAAAAATGACTAAAGTTGTATTTGATTTAAAATGAAGAAGGTAATTCCTTTACTTTAGCGTATATTTCCGTATCTTTATAATAAATCCTACAATCAGAAAGATTTTTTTCAAACTATCTGAAAAGGGGAGAAAAAAAGTATTTAAGTCGTTTTTGGAACATATATCTTGCTTTTTCATTCATAATCAAACCGACCCCTTGACTACCATGTGATTCCCTATCTACTCCTAACCATATTTCAAAACCGCTTTTCAACACCCCATTTTCTATGTTTCTACTTTCGCATCCCTTTTTCTTTGTCTCAGGTACACATAAAATATCTAGTTTCCTAGCATGCATAGTTTCTCGTAGTTCTCTTACTTTAAGATCATTCACTCCTCTAGCATTCCAAACACCCAGTCTCCATTCATCGCCTGAAACTCAAACTTTACGTTTATCGTGTGTATGCATTTAGTCAATCAAAGTTTCAGTCCAGTCCGAGGCTACTTTATTGTTTGTATTGTTCATGTTTAGATTGTACACCCAACTACCACCTTTATGCGCGAAATTTGTTTTGCGAGTTGAAATCATGTCCAAGTCAAGTAGTGATTCACCGTATAGTGGAGAGTCCAGCTCTAACGTCAGTCCCACGAAAACTTCTGTCACGGGGGGGGG
>CAKNYM010037300.1:11799-41754 GCA_932195095.1 Andricus curvator | reverse complement strand
ACCCTCACACTCCACTCACACCTTCCACACAAATTCCGTAAAATTCTTTCTACACCTGTCACTAAACACGTTCTCAATTCCGCCACCAACATGCAAGTCCTTCATTTTTTGTATAAAACAAAAACAAACTTTTTAAGACAAATACCATATCGTTGGACTCGTTATAATTCGTAGATTTCGAATACTGCATTTGTAAATTACTAAGTGTTACATTGAAAAATTGGTATATTTCGCACTTTAGGGTTCATTTGGTACAAAGGACTACGACTGGCCAGGCTCGGCGGCAGCAGTTTGACTGTGTCAGGGGAAGCCGCGTAATGGGGAAACATTACATAGGTAGCTAGTACGAAGTTGGAACCTGCCCTGCTGCCCACCGAAAATTTTTTATGATAACTTCAAACCTAATTACATACACTCAGAAAACGATTTAGTTGAATCAACAAAATTTTGGTTGTTTTAACCATAGAATATAGTTATTATATGGAGAGTAAAATATTTGGTAGACCCAACAAAATTTTTTGGTCGTTTTCACCTAATATTTTGGTAGATGGACTATTTGTTTGATTCAGTGAAAAAATTTGGTTGGGTCAATCGAATATTTTGTTGAATCAACAAAAATTTGTTTGATTCTACAAAATTTTCATACACGGAGAAACCTTTTGCTGTACTATTTGCTAAAAATCAGACTAGATTTTACTATTTCTAGTTTGCAATGGAGGGACAGAACGGAACTTTTGTAATGTTTACTACTTCGAGTAGTAACTGGTAACTACATGCCGAACTACAAAATTAATTGGAATCAAATCTAAAAATGTTACATTTATTTCAAAAAAGGTTTGAAGTATGTACAAACCTCTGTACTAAACCAGCAAGCAATGTATTACAGCCACTTACTGCAATATTTGCAAACAACTGTAGTAACGTCGAGAGAGACTTGCGCACTGATTTAGTAAATGACTTAGTAAAAATTGGTACAGTCGGATGAGCAGACGAAAAAAATGAACCCAACACGCGCCCCGTCGCGTTGAAGGTCACGACACACTTACTCTTTTACACAAGCATACGACGTACATGCTGACTATAGGCCTATAGGAGTATAGGATATCGAAGTATTTGACATGATTATATTTATTTAAATTGCAATTGTACAGTACATATGATTATATAAATGCAGTTTATACATTTATTATATACATACAGGAATGTTATATTAAAAGCTGAAACAGAAGAATGTGATTAACATAAGGCTTGTGGGAATCGAACACGGGTCTCCGACGCGGCAGCAGGGCGATATTCCATCCTGCTAAACCAGATTATGCGATTCAGAAATTTATCGCCTTTATGAAGTAAATGCTAGCACTTCAATTAATTTTCATTAAATCATTCATTGATTGTTCACAGAGATGGCATTTTTCAAATTCTAAGCACCATATCTTAAAACGTAATCAAATATCCTAATAACGAGATTTAAAAATAATTTTTTGCACTTAATATGTGGTTTGTTTTTCAATTGTAATTTTTCGAATACAGTTGGTTCATTTTAAACGTTGTGTTGTGCCGTTGTGTTGTCCGGCTCACATCGTTCACACTCGGCTGCGCTCGGTCCAAAGCTAGGCTCGCTTACTAAGTAACTTACTAATATTCCAGAGCAATCTACCGAATTTGTCTTACTGTATAATGCAAGAAATAGGAAGTGTCATGGTACAATTCATATTCCTACAGACAATAGTAGTTCCTCTTACAAATTTAGTCTTTTATGTTATTTTAGATACTTATTACTTCCATTTTTTTAATAAAATTTAATAATGTCTACAAATTTATCCTATCTAGGATTTTGCTACAGAAAATACTAAGAATTGGTATTATCAACACGAAACTTTCATATGAAAATAGTACAGCTTACTACCACTGTATTAAAATATACAAATTATATCCTTTGTCCCACAATTGTAACCTAATTTAGTAACTTTTCCAGTACAAAGTTTCTCCGTGTATATACAGAAGAAAACAGTTTTTTTGTTTCAAGAAAATTCTTTTTCTGGGTGTACCAATTTTAAACTAATTAAGATTAAATTGGACATTTAAATTCAAGTTGAACGAAATTGTTATGGGAATAGTATATATTCATTACCTGAACTAGGTCCAGCATCACTTACAATGTCTGGGCAATTTGTGAAATGGATAATATTTATGACACTTTTTGCCTGGTCTCTTCTGGGCATTATGTATAATGCCTAGGCAATCTATGAAATAGAAAGTATTACATACTTTGCCTGGACACACGTCATTTGCAGTTAAGGAGTTCACACCAGATTCGTAATCTACGATCCCAAAAACTCCCGAGTAGAATTGTCAGACAAATCCGTTTAAGTTTTTTAATTTTCGCCGCCATATAGTGTCCGAAATTTTTAATTCTTAATTCTAGACTGCATATTCGTAATCAGCGACCCCAAAAACACTCGAGTAACCATTTTTAGCCAAATCCATCGAAATTTTGTTATTTTCTCCGCCATATTGGGTACGCCATGTTGGGTACGCCATGTTGAATTTATTAATTTTTACAGCAGATTCCTAATCAGCGACCCCAAAAACTTCCGAGTGATTATTTTCAGATAAATCCGTGAAGTTTTGGAATTTTTGCCAAAATTCGTGTTCACCTGGCCCAAAGTATAACTGTGAGGTGAACGAAGCGCAAAACTCTTCTGAATGAAAATTTGGTACTTCATCTGCCCTACGCGTGTGATAGCAGCACTTTTAATATAGGAGAACACTAAGGTTCCGAACTTATGCATATCTACGAGTTCTTTAATTAAGTAAACTGTTAGAAAATTCTTGAAAATTCAAACACTTTTACATTACAAATGTACCCTAAATTTCAGGTAGTCCATGAACTACGTTACCAATTTCGCTCTTATTTTTACACCCAAGTCCCCCTCGTTGACGTCCCCCCGAAAGTAACGTAGCCGTTGACTAACCATGGGTTTCCAGTTGATTCAGCGTTCTTACCCGTTTCTAATGAATTCAGTTACTAACATGACTACGCAATCGTGTGGTGGGATTGTTGTTTAACCCTTTAACGGCCACTGTAACAAGCTTAGAATTCTGCAAAATAAATATGTGGATTAAATTGAAGTGAACTACTCCGTATCTTATAAGGTGCCTATAAGTTATCATATACTCAATAGAAACCGAGAAAATCATAAAGATTTACAGAAAAAAATTATTGCAAGAATCGATCAGAAAATTACCATACATTATTTCTAATTTTTCCAAAATTTTTGTGAACTGGTTCTAGGCTTGGCTATTAACGGGCTAAACAATTAAAAAAATGTATAAAAGTTTTCAAAAATATTAAAGATCAACACATATACAAAAAAAATGTAAAGATAAAAATATTTCCTAGTAGTTTCTTATTTAAAACTTCCCTGATGAGAAAGTCTAACCTGTCTTCGCAGCATGTTCGTTCCCAGTAGCATAAAAAAGATAGAAAAAGAATAAGGAAAACAACCCCTGAGCGCATCTACAGGCCCAAAAAGTCAACATGGAGTTTACAGGTTAATTCAGGGTCAAATATTACTCTTAAATGCCTTGCTGATTTTGAAAATTGTACTTCCCTACCGTAGAACTTAAGATATCTAAAGTCAGGAAGCTTCCTTCTTCTAGTGGAAAGCATGAGTTCTATCTTGTCCGGGTTAACGGACAAACAACTGTCCCTGCACCATTGCTCTACTATGTTGAGCGCTGAATGCATGAGTTCCACTAAGGTGCCCTCATGCTTCCCGGTTACCAGGATCGCCAGGTCATTCATACCCCTGAGTGTAAAAGCCGGATTCGCCTAAAACACGTATCAGGTCATCAATGATAAGCGTCCACTGAGTTGATGAAAGAATTCCTTCCTGTAGTGTTACTCAGTGCCCCCTTAATATCTAGAAACCCTGCAATTGCTACTTTACCTTTCCATATTTTATGACACAGCTCCACGAAAATATCAGAAGTTCCGACAGACTAGACTAGTCAATTCCGACGGATTTTGAGTCGCTGAATTGAAATCCGTCATCGGAATTCCGCCATCAGGTCTCGTTTTTTTTCTAACCTCAAAAAACATCGTTTTTCGACATTCTTCGTAATCCAAAACATGTTATGAAACAACGCGATTTAGTTGTGCAGTTCTAACCGTGACTTCAGATTCAGCGGCCAAAAGTACATAGAAGTTGTCTAGTTTGGTCCGCTGGGCCAACAGGTCTGCGGGGCGGGAGGGGGTGTACATAGTTCAAGACCCTAATGACCCGCCGAAAAAAGTGGATGTTCCAGCTGAAAAGACTAGTCAATTCTTATGGATTTCGTGTCGCTGATACCGAATCCGAGGTTAGAATTATAAACATAGCTCTCTGTTTTTCTTTCTTACCTTAAATATAGGGTAGGGTGGGGTTGAAAGTGCCAAAATTTACTCTCTTTGACCCTGTGTCCAAAGGAAATTAGATATTGCCTTGTTTTTTGCTTTAAAATATACGTAAGACATAAGACTTCCAAATTGCAATCATAATATATATATATATATATATATATATTTTTTTTTTTTTTTTTTCACTTATTATATTATATAATTTTTTGTAACAAATTTCGAGTGGCACTTCTTGCCCAACACGTGGGGCAAAAAGTTCATAGCTATGGGGTAAAAAGTACCAACATAAATAAAACGTAATTTTGTATTTTAAATTGTACAGAAGGCACGTACATAATACAGAAACATGATTATATCAGTATGTGGATAACTTACATGACTACAGACTTATTCGTCATCACTTTCGCAATTAATGCAGACGAATGTTGTCGAATGTCGGTTTGCAACACACTTTTCATGGGTCCATTTTTTGCATATGTGACACTGGATCCATTGCTCGCCGGGGATGGTTTCAGAATAAGCTTCACAACAGGCAACACAGAAATATTCATCATCCTCAGAACTGGAAACTGTACTGGAAGCACGTTTTTTAGTCAATATTTTCCTGTTCACTTGCTTCTTTCTCTGCTTATCAAGAATTTTCTTAGCCTTGGTTTTTTCCTGCTCCTGCTGTTAAGACTTTTTTTCAGGTGTGTCAATTATTATAGCTGAACGTCGTCGTTTTCTACCAGCGGAAGTTTGTTTACTTGCACTAGCTTTTGGAAATGGTCTTATTATTTCTGGAGAGATTTCTTCACCTAGTGTTGAGGGAAGACAGTTAGACAACTCTTCTGTAGAGGCACCAGGTCTAGGATTCACATTTTCTTGCACTGGTTCTACTCTTGTAGAAGGACCAGGGGTAGAAACGAAATTAATTTGCTCTGGTTATACATCATCAGAGGATTGACTCCATCTCAATTAAGGGTCAAGGTCCGATTCAAAATGAGCCTAGATTTTCTCTGTCTATGCTATAAAACGTCAGGGGTAAAAAGTGCCACTTGGCACTTTTTGCCCCCCGACGTTCCCATAATTTGCAATCAACATTTCTTAAACAGCACAACATATTTTGAGCAATAAGCTATCTGTACTACAAGAATACATAATTCCGTATCAAATTATACTTACTTCATGTCAATGGCACGTAGGATTAAATTTCGGGACCAAAAATAAACACTGACGAAAAAAATACTTTCTGCGCCGCAAAACAAATAAACCTAACCATGATCTCATTAATAGCTGTTAGCGGCTACCAGTCGGTATAATTAGTTCATGTGGGTCGACCAAATGGCGGAAGATGTCAGAACGTGTACACAATTTTTTGTTTTTGAGTTATCGCATGTGGCACGTTTTCCCCGCGGAACTTTTAGCCCCACCCTACCCTACATATATACACACACACTCACACACACACACACACACACACACACACATATATATATATATATATATATATATATATATATATATATATATATTGTAAGTGTGTTTTTGCTGGTTACCAAAATTTTTATTGATTTCACTAAAGCTCGGACTCAGAATGACTCCAAGAAATGCCCGAAGGGCGCCAGATAGTTTTCCTAGATTAAAACTACCAAAAGAAACACTTTAAATCATTTTAATACTTCAGAATGAGACAATGGTCTATTTACCAACTAGCTCCGGTAGAGTGGCGGAGTAATGGGGGAACGCAGTGGGAGGTGAAGCCAGAGAAAATCAAACATTTTAATATTATTCATCAATATACTTGAGTAAGAAATTCAATTGATAAGATTACACTTAATTCATTACTTTATAATGAGTGGGTTTTTACTCCACTCCAAAACGGAAGTGAAAATAAGAGTCGACATTCAATTTCAAATTAACACGACTGAATACAATTATTCATGAAGAGTGGGCCTTCGCCCCACTCAAAATCAAAGTAAAATAAAGATTGAAATTTTAGTTCAAATTGAGACTCACTGACTCGAATGGAAGTTTTGACCTTGACGGAGGTTCGATACACGACGTTGAAACGCAAAGATGAAATCAAAGGTTAAGACAAAGAAATTATAGGGAACACACCTGGCAGAATCCGACCTCCTTTGGCGCGTCCTCTCATTTTTCCTCTTTTAATTTAATATTCCTTTTCAGATTGTATCATCTCGTCTCCACGCGGTACTCACTCGGAGCTTGGAATCACGAATGAATTTTAGATTGGCGTCCCCATTCTCCCTGTCATAGGAGTCGGAGCGCCACTCGAGTACGAGCGTAGAACTACAGAGTGAGAGGACGAACGAAGGAAAAGGACAACTGCCAGGTTCGGTAACCCGCAGCGTGGTGGCGCATAGTCGGGGTGCGTTCTGTGCCACGCAGAACATCGAGGTATCCTGCTAGTCGATGGTCCAGGGGTGGCTGAATCGGCTCACCGCGCACATTCTCTGCGCCAGCTTGATCCTAGTTTTTCCGTAGAGGGAAGATAGGTATAGAGGCGACAATGCAGCGGGCAGCTTGAAGCACGCTAAGGGGAGCGAGACGGCAGGGGAAGGCTCAGTTAGGTTTAGTTTGGGAACCAGCAACGCGTGGCGCTAGTACCACGAACCAGTGCTTTATGCTTAACGTGTGTCAGTGGGGTAGGTGAAGAGAGTGTGCCGTGTACATGAGTCGAACTGCAAAAAATTTAGAACCCTTATACCTGGACTGGTCTTTCCGAACTATATTCTGGATATTCACTTTCTTCCAATATTTTCGTGAATGGAAATATCCACCGATGCGTTTTTCATTTGAAACTTTGTATTCTAATATTTTAAGTTAAAATTGAAAAACAAAAGAGTTTTTTTTCAATGACCCCATTAGAAATTTTTTTATTCGCTTAGACGAATAATTCTTTTCTTAGAATGATTAATTACAATAGGCATTATTATTCCAATATGTGAGCATTTATTGAATATTATTTGCTTTTAAATTGTAACCATAATAAACACGTGAACTTATTAATCAATACACTAATAAAAATGTACAAATAATGTCCTTCGCATACAATAATTATTTTCTTAGAATTATAATAAAATTTATGGGCATTTTTTGCATTATTTTATTTTGTACTTATACATTCTCTACTCTCATACTTATCTTTCTGCACTCGTGGAAAAATCTGAATAATGTAGGTACAACTTCAAAAAGAAACTTATAAATAAGAAAACATTTTATCGTTATCGTAGGTACAGTTGAGCTCTCGGATCCAATAACTCACCCGACTCTCGTACTATTTTACAAAGTACATATTTCAGTCAATTTTGAATGAATTTATCTAAAATATTCCAGACATTTTCTTTGAACTATATAGAACAACTTTCTCGCTGGAAGTTGTTTTAGATTTGAAGTGGCCTCGATACTTTTTGTCTCCGAAAGTTGAAAAATGTGGTTACAGATCGGCCTTAATTTGCAATTGGATATTATTAAACAAAAGGTCATTTTAAACTTTTTATTATTTTGTAGGCATTCGCTGAGTATACTTTGTATGTGTCCTTACTTTCAAAGAGTTTCAATAAAATTTATACGAGTTGTGATGATTTATGTTTTAATTACTTATTGAATATTAGGAAAAAAAATTTCTTTTCAGTTTTTAATTTTTATTCTTAAAACTAATTTTAAGACATAAAAATTCTAAATATGCCTTGTTAAAATATAGAAGCCTACATCTAGAAAATTAATTTTGTGAATTTGAAAATTCCCATTCCTTGAGACCCGGGGCAACGCTTTTAGCGTTTTCGAGCGTCCGGCGAGTTTAAATTCGAGAGCTCAAGTACAGAAATTGTTTCAATGAAACACTTAAAAAAAATCAAAATTGCGATTCTAACTCAACATTTAAAAATATTAGAAGTATAACAATAACAAAATCCTATAATATTAAATAACGAACTAATAAACAAGAAATACATTTCTTCTCTTGCTTCTCCAGTAAAATATGATATACAATATCCTTGAGGGTTTCAACTTTTAATATTATTTGTATAATTTGGACGTATTTATTCGACAAAATTGATATTTATTAATCTACACGTAGAAAGAAGAATATTCTCCAGTAGTATGGGCTCTTGCAATTCTAACATTGTTAATGTAGGGAAAAATCAGACAGAGTATTATGCCCCATTACGGGAATTTTCCGATAAATAATTTTTTTGACGTAATTAATTTGTTCACGTAATTTATACACGGCTCCTGAGTACAAAGTAGATATTTTTACCAAAACAACAAACAATCATATTTCCTATACTTTTACCAATACGGTAACAAATGTTTCAATTGTTATGTAAAAAATGGTTGCTTTGTCCAAATTTTTCATTTAAAAAAAGTTCAGTACTGAAAATGGAGAGAATATTCTTATTTCTTAAGTTTACAAGATATAACGATCTGCTTTATAAATATTTGATTGTTTCCATAGAATTTATACGTGAAAAGTATTGAAAATAACGCACATTCCATTTTCACACCTGCAAAGTTCTGAAATTGTTACAGAGATTTATATGTAAGGAAAATTCATTAACAACCCTACCGTTTATGTTGTAATCCAAAATTTACTATTGCAGAGTGGCAAGGAAGGTTTGAAGCACCCTACATATAGAAAGGCAAATTGCAGTGCATGAACATTACCACTAAAAACAATAACTTTCCGTCTAAAAAACTCTCGTCATATTAGTCCAGGCATCTTGTAATTTTTCACCGCGTTCGTTTTCTATAGCGTTTCACTGAGAATTTCAATGGGATGGGAATTTCAACTTTTCCAAACATGACTACGACGCTTCCCGAAAATATTTTTGAACAATTTTCCAAAAACAGTGTTTTCGTAGACTGCTTTCGTAAACTTTAGAAAATTCTGAAAAAGTTAAAAAAAAATTAGAAAATTCTTTCAAGAATAGGCGCAGAGTTGTATGTCTTCAAAGAACCCCGATTTTTTTCAAAAAGGAGGCTAAAAACCCAATTCTGAAGTTAATATTTGTACTTTAGAACCTGTCAATTTTACGAAAAAATATTCTCCATTCTAATTAAAGTGTACGCAATTTCGAGTAATTCTAAAAAGAACAATGACCGAACCTCAAAGTGTCATAAGTTATGGCCTCCCAAACTTGACCACTTTTGACGTATTCTTCAGAGCAAATTACTCGTGTTTAGTTTGTTGAAAATAATTCTTTTGTGGGTAAATCTATGTTAATGATGACAGAGAAAAAAATTTCATGTAGAAAATTATGTGTAAATGTAAAAAAACCATCTTCCAGCCTTCATAGGTCAAGAGTTAGGACTCTTAAAAAAACAAATTTTTTGCTATTTTTAACCAGAAAAAGTTTTTTAAATAGCTCGTTCGGCAAATATCCTACGGAAAACGGCAACGGCATTAATAACATAAGTAACAAACCGTTCCAGATGAAAATAAATTTTTTCGTGCAAGATGCCTGGACTATATTCAAACTTTTACATATGACGGAATCTTTTTAAACGTTGTTTATTTTCGGCATCTTCTGCATTTTCCTGCCGTCTTTTGCCTCTTTTTTCTCTTTTAGGAGCGTCAATAAACGCAGGTAAAAACGTCCAAATAGATCCTGATAGTCCAGCGGTTGAAAATTAAAGTTCTACATATTTTTGTTATTTCTTTCCCAAGAAAGCATTTATATCTCATATAGTTATGAAAATTCAACATTATTTATAACTAAATTTTTTGTGCATATATTAATAAATACTATATTCGTACAAATTTCTACAAACAACAAGTTTTGTGTAATGACTGAGTACAAGTTTTTTAAAAATATAAGTGATTGCAATGTCGTACTGGAAAGATTATAAACTAATAATATCATGGAAAAAATGTTAAAAAATATGATTACCATCAACTTAAAAGAATAATTCAATGAAAAACATAATATCTACATTTGTCCATGAAAATAAGGGATCTATTCGCCATAAATATGCAAAGACATATTTTTGTAGCAAATGAAATAAGGCGAAAATTAATAATAATCAATTATAAATTAAAATATTTATAAGGGGTATATAAAAGAAAAAATAATTCCGAATCTCAATTTGCAGACTCGATTTTTCTGTTCCCTTTGGGTTATAAATGAACCACGTGAAAAGAGACATGAATCAGATAATATTTAGAGGTCGCTTATAGTAAATTTGTCTGGTTTTACACAAAGGTTCATCTTTTTTAAAACAGCTGATCATACTGGCAAATGATGAAGAATGTAAAAGATGCGGCTTATTAAAAAGAGTATTTTTGGATCATCAGTCTCTTCATAAATTATGCATACTTGAAGACCTCTCCATAAGCGGGATAGATAATTCACACTACGTTAAAACAATTTCCTTCGCATATCTCCCTAAGAATGCATATTTATAAAAATAATTACGATAAAAAATCATTTTAATGAGTCACGTCTTTTATATTCTGTATATAATTTTGCGTAATGACCTGCCTTTTTCGAGAAAAATCAATTTTTCTGTAAAAACAAACCAATTTATTTCTCCTTCCACGTGGTTCATTTTTAACCCACAAGAAACAAAAAAATCGAAAATGCACGTTGAAATTCGGACTTGCTTTTGTTTAAGCACACCTAATATTCATATGCTGTTAAGTTATAAATAAACAAATGCTTTTTGCTACGTCCAGGAAAGTATTATGCTCCCAGTGGGCAAAAAAATTAAGGATGTCTTAGAGAAGTCTTCGGGACATCCTTAAGATGTCTTTTGGAACATGTCTTTTGGACATCCTGGGGATGCTCTTAAGACGTCTAATGTCAGTACAAAAGATGTCCCGAGAACGTCCTATGTTTTTAAGACGTCTTTAGGACATCTTTAAGACATTGGACGTATTAGAGACTTTGATTGGACTGGCATTGGACGTCCTAGGGATGTCCCAAGGACGTTCTAGGGATGTCCCAAGGACGTTCTAGGGATGATCATGGTTTTGTGCCCTCTGGGCTATTAGTGATATATTATCACACAATCTTCAGAATGAATACATTGAAAGACAGGTTTTTTAGTCGTATTTCAATACCTGGAAATAGCTCTGAAATAATAGTATTTTTACAGTGTTAACAAGAATGTTGATTGATTGAATTTGCGAAATCGAAGATAGTGAACTAAGTCCAAAGTAAAATTGGATTGAAAAATAGCACTGTAAAAGTATAAGAAACTTATTTTTGTGAAAGTATATTTAACAAATTACAATTTGACAGCTCATAGTCACCAAGAAACTTTATCTACGCTTCTGTAATGGAGAAAGACTTGCAATTCCGATAATTTTTTAGAACCAAGAAGTTTCAGTTTGCTTCTTTTAATTAATATACGTCCTGCTTTCTAAATTGTATATTTACATTTTTCAATCCTCTATTTTTCCAATCAAAAAAATCTGCCCGCTTCGCGGGCACATTCTCATCGCGCGCTTTGCGCGCGGCTCGCTTCGCTCGCAAGTTTGAGCGCGCCTAGGGCGCGCAACTGTTGGATCTCGCGCTTCGCGCTCGATCATATATTTATCTCGCGCTTCGCGCTCGATTATGTATTCACCTCGCGCTACGCGCTCGGGCGTATCTACATCGCGCTTTACGCTCGGTTGCTCTAGATTTTTCAACTTCGTGTTCGACTTCGATGAAAAGAAAAAGTTTGTTTGCAAATATTATAAAATTATCAAAACCTCTACATATTAAGTGATTGTTAAATTTGTTTTTATTTTAGACTGAAAAGGAACTTTATTTACTCAAGGTTCTATCGACCTTAAGGAACACATTCTCATCCAGACACTCGCGCTTCGCGCTTGATATTTGATTTGAAAATCATTTGAACCTTGCGTTCCACGCTCGGTTCTGTGCACCGTATGATAGAAACAAAAATGTTTGAACGCACTTACGACGTGCGATTTGGTAAATACACTGAGCGTGCACTTTGTGCTTCGTGTGATATGTTCTTCATATACAAATTACTAAATTTGTATTTGATTTCAAATGAAAAATAATGATATAATTTAGGCGACAAATTTTATTCATTAAAATTTTATTTTAGCTTGTGCCGTTTTTCAAAAAAGTTAATTTTTTCATTTTGAATATATTCTTACAACAAAAATTGATTAGAAGTTTGTAAATCTTTTTTGAATGCACAATTTTTGTTCATTTATCTGTTTTCGTACCTTGCATTGTTTTTTCAAAAATTTGATTTTTTTTATTGTCAATGTTATTTTCACGAATAAAACAAAAACTACGCATCCTATCGAAACATGATTTGCAACAAATTTGTACCTCTTCCTTGGATGAACAAATGTTGTTCTTGTCATTTTTTTCGTAGCTCGTGTTATTCGTCTAAAAATTTGATTTTTCTATTTTCAATGCTGTTGTTTACGAATAAAACAAAAACTACGCGTCATATCAAAAAGTGAATGATAAGAAATTTGTAGATCTTTTTTGGGTGCACAATTTTGGTGGAATGATCTTTTCTCGTATCTAGCATAGTTTCACAGCAAAATGGAATTTTTGATTTTTGATTATTTTTTTGTGCGATCAAAATTTGAATTTTTTATTTTTCAAAAAATTCAAAAAGTTGTTATGAAAATATTATAGGGTGTTCAAAAAGCAACGTTTTTCTCCTCTTGACTTTTTTTCATATCGTGCGTTTTTCGGCTTAAAATGTACATTTTCGTTTGTTTTTTGGAATTTTGAAAATGCTATAACTCCAGTAATTTTTGTTTTATCACGAAAAGTCATTAGAATATTTTGTTCGTCATTTTGCGTACAACTAATAACCATACATAGAATTTTTAAATCTTCAAAAAAAGTGGTCTCAAAAATTTTCAAAATGTGCTCACTTTTTGAATTTTTATCCAAAATAGCGGGTTAACGAACTCGTTCTCTATTTTTCGGCCATAAAAAAGTGTGCCAAAGCTCAATCAAATCTGATCATTTTTTCGAAAGTTATCGTGGCTACAGACAGACAGACTGACAGACAGACTACAGACAGACAGACACCTTGGTAAAAACCGTTTTTTCTGGCTCAGGGGGTCTCAAAACGTGGAGATTTGATGAAAACCGACTATGTCAAATTTTACATAAAACCAATACCTTCTCATTAGAATGAGAATGTAATAAAAGTTTGCACGTCTAAAAAAGTTGTATGAAAAATATCTCTTGTTCTTTTGCGATATCTTTAATCGTTTACGAGAAAAATTAAAAAATTATGTTTTTAGGGAAAAGTAGGATGCCGGCCTCAAAAAATGGTTTAATCAGCATAATGCTAATGAAATGCTTTTCTTCTATTAGCAGAAAATTTTCAAAAACATTTGGAAGAATAAACAGGTGGGGTTTCCCAGAAAATATTTTTTTTTCATGTTTTCAAAATTTGAAGAAAAAAATAAAGATTTTCTGGAAAACCCCACCTTTTTATTTTTTAGCGTATTTTTTATACAAAATCTGCTGATAGACGAAAGGCATCTTATTAGCATCATGTTGGCTAAACCATTTTCGAAGCCGGGAGAATTTTTATTCCTAAAAATGTAATTTTTGAATTTTTCTCGTAAACGATGAAAGATATCGCAGAAGAACAAGAGACATTTTTCATACAACTTTTTTTGAAAGACAAACCATCAAATTGAAATACGCATAACTTCATAGAATTTTTTTTATTTTGTAAATCAGGAGCAAGTCCCCGAGAGATTATGCGATTTCAAGTCGAGAACCCTGTTTGATTTGAAATGGATTCGGTCTCCTATATAAACTTAAATAAAAAATCTGAAAAAATGGTAAAAATTAGCCATATTATGCAGATTAAGAAACAAAAATGACATTTACGATTTTTCCAAACCTCTGCGATTACAAATTGTTTAAATTCTATTTCGGCTGCTCCAAATTTTATACACGATATAAGGGAGTCAAAAGGAAACTTTCAGTGCTAAGGCTTTTTCAATTTGTAAAATTTTGTTTTTTCGATGTACCTTATTCCTTATGCTATTAAAGGTGTATTGAATTTTTAATCAGTTTCATTATCAGTTGTTTTTGTATGAAATTCATTTGGTCAGTTTTAGACTAGAATAGAGACAAAGAGCATCAAACATGTCCGGAAGAGGCAAAGCATCTGGGTCTTCAAAGGCTGGTGGCAGGTATAACAATTTAATATTTATAAAAGTTTAATTCTGACAAAACATTGAATTGAAGCAATTTAATACGTTTTTCAATATTTTAATACCGAATTACAAATCTCTGATAATTACTAAACATTTTTTATATTTTGGATTTATTCTTGTTACTTTTTTTAAGGAGAAGTTCGCTTTAGTCACTTTAACCATTTAACGGTCAAGTTTTTTGTAGTGATTTGGCATGGTTGGTACCCCAATTGCATAAAAAAATTATTATCTTATTTCCTATTATTTTATCCGTCTCTAAATTGACGAATAGGTATCTCGGAACACGTAGTAGAATTGTAAGAAACTTACGGATCATTTCAACCCTTATTATCTACCTCTGAATTGCGAAAAAACACCCTCAATGTATAAAATGTTATAAGCTTATTGCGTGTTATTTTATCCTGCTCTAAATAGATTAATAGAAGAATAAAAGGCCTCACAGACCGGTTCCCATATATCCCCTGTGCCTATATTCAGTTGAGGTCCCTACCTAAAGTACCCTATTTTCCTCGCTATTTTCAAGATTTGGTCCCTATGCACACTATGACCATTGACCCTATGTGCAGCCCATAATGTAACTGTTAATAATGTCACTTATCGTTCATCAATTAAAGTCACGGGTTAATACTATTCAATTCAGGTCTATACCTATTTCTAAATTGCCTTGAATTATTTTGAAATATTGCAGGGTATTTTTGAAGATTCCGAGAAAGTTTTAATAGATTTCAATCATTTGAAGGGACTTTAAAGATTTTAGAGTATTTTTAAAACTTCTAAAGCATTTTCAAGAGACTTTAAATTGAAATATTTTAGCGAATTATTGTTAATATCACTCCTTTGAAGGGATTTCAAATAAGCGTTTGAAATATTTTAAGATGAAGAATTTTCTAGAATTTCGGAAGATAAGGAACGATTTTACAGGTCCTATAAGGTTTTATGATATTATATTTAAGCCAACGGCCATGCCACGCTGAAAAACCCAGTTCTCGTCAGATCACTGAAGTTAAGCAGCGTTGGACGCGGTTAGTACTTGGATGGGTGACCATTCAAGAATACTGAGTGCTGTTGGCACATCGTGGGTTTGGTGAGCCCCACACTTGTAGTTATTTATAACTACAAGAACTATCCACCTAGAAACACTACCCGAATCGGGTAGTGTCACGCCTACCCTGAAAGGGAAATGGCTTAATGGTATACATTAAAGATTCCACAGGATTTTATAAGATTTCCGAAGATTTCAATTATTTTAAGGGCTTTTAAAGCTCGCAATGTATTTTAATACCTTTTCCAGGATTTTAGGACATATCATCATAGAATTTCACGGGATTTTTAAATATTTTAGTCGATTGCAAAGAATTTATTCACAAGAAGTGAGGTATTTTGTAGCATTTTAAAGGATTTCAAATATTTTAGGAAATCTTGAAAGATTTATAGTAATTGTCCATTGATTACAGTAGATAATTTGAAGGGATTTCAATGCGATTGAAAAATTTTAGGATAAAAAATTTTCTCAACTTTCGGAAGGTATTTCACGGGATTTTATCAGTTTTCCGAGGATTTTAATGATTATAAAGGGTTTTTAATAATAATTTTGTGGATTTTAAAAAAAGGATTCAGGAGAAGTGAGGTATTTCGTAGGGTTTCAAAGGTTTGAAGAGTTTTTAAATTAGTTTTTGGAATTCACCCTGAATTCTTATTAATTTATCCTGAACTCATTTAAATTCTTTGGAATTCTTTTGAATTTTTCCATTCAATTGATAAAATGATCAAAGGATTGGAAATATTTTAAGGTATTTTTTTCAATTCCTTGGCATTTTCAAGATCTTTAAAAAAATTCAAAACATTTTAAAGAATTTGAAATATTTTAGGACATTTTAAAAGATTCTCGGAAATTTTGTATTTACTTCAATAGTTTCAAGGTATTTCAAAGGCTTGGAAATATTTTAGGGCACTTTAAGTGATTCCAAGGCATTTTTAAGAGATTTAAACAATTTCAAGGGATTTCCAAGGGTTTTAATAATTTTAAGGGATTTTTAAAATTATTTCCAATTCATTTGAATTGTTTTGTAGTCATAGTCACTTTCTTGGTTAGAAATTAGTAGGGTTTCAAAGATTTGAAGAGATTTTTCAAATATTTTTTGCAGTTCGTTTGGAATTCACCCTGAATTCGTATTAATTTATCCTGAATTCTTTTGAATTCTTCTATAAATTCACTCAATTCAGTGAATTTTTAAAAAGCTCTTGTTTAATTCATCTTTGAAGCCTTTAAAATTCACCCTTAAATTCGAGCTTAAATTCTTAGGCACTTCATAAAATTCTTTTGAATTCTCTTATTTTTTCTAACCTAATTTCAAACTTACTCAATTCCATGAATTTTTTCATATTTTTGAGTTTTTCTCAATTCACTTGATTGCATTTTAAATTAAGCTTGATTTTTTAAGAATTTCATTGAATTCTTCTCATCTCCCTTAAATTTCTCTAAATTCACTCAAATACATGGATTTTTTTATTTTTAAATTATTTCCAATTAATTTGAATTATTTTTTGGTTATAAATTTTTCGGGTTTCAAAGATTTTAAATTATTTGTTATTCACCCTGAAATCCTTTGGAATTCTGTTAAATTTTGTTAATTCTCTTGAATTCTTTTAAATTTACTCAATTCTACTTAATTCAATGGATTTTTTTGAATTTTTAAACGTTTTAGTTTTTTAACCTCAGCCATGTAGATGTGTGTGAGTCCGAGTCACGTGGTTTTACACTTAGGTGTTAAAAAACTTACTATTATAGAACAAGCCTTACGCAATTAATGGACGCTTCCTTTGTGATAATCCACATGAATTAATCCAACCATACTCAGGAAAAAATTGTGTTGAACCAAAAGCACTGCTTTCTAAGATAATGGACATACATGAAAATTTGGTTGAATCGAACAAATTATGGTTGATTAAACAAAATAGTTGATTGACGCAACATTTTTTTTGTTGAATCTAACAAATACACTATCTATAATTCTATACCAAAAGTTTTGGTTAAAACAACTAAAAACTTTAGTTGGGTGAATCAAATACTTTGTTTTCCATATAATAACCATATTGTATGGTTGAACCAACAAAACTTTTTTTGATTCTTGAAATTTTTTTCTGAGTGCGGGTGGGAATCCACATGGAAATTCAAATATCTCGTAAACAGCAAGAGATCAAGAAAAACGTATGTCACTTTTGAATTTCAAGTACCCTGTTTATTATTATTAATATGTATGAATGTAATAAGTCTCTTGGTGATTTCCACATTGATTTTCACGTAAATATTTTCACGTGGAAGGTTTCAAAGTTCCATGTGGAAATCCACGTAAATTTCTACGTAGTTATTTTCACCTGGGATAATATATTTATTATTTATTTATATTTTCTTTCAGCAGGGCTGTCTCAAAACCTCAGCCACAAGCAACCGTAAAAGTCACAAGAGAATCACAATTTCAGCAGAAAAGTGGAAATGAATTCACTTACAAGTGGAAGGAAACAGGGAAGGGACTCTTACGTCCAGAGGAAGAGCCATGAATATGGGTCAATTTCAAGAAATGGCACGGGCTATTCAGCCTGGAAATGTTTCTCAAGTAAGGATTTTTTTATTCCTAATACGCTATTCTTTATATTGAATATAATCAAGACACTAAAATATAGTACAAAAACAATTTTTTCACTATACAAATAAATCTTCGTAAATTCTTTAAACAAAATTGTTGTATTGACGTATTGTATTTTCCACTCTATTTTTTATTGAGCAGGGTTTCTACAGGTCTGGGAATTCTGGAAATTCAGGGAATTTAAAACTGGCCAGAGAAAGTCAGGGAAAATATCAAAGAGTCAGGGGTAATGAAAATTTGGTTAGGAAAAGTCAAGGAATTGCGAAGTTGGGATTTTGTAGCAACCTTAATTGAGTTAACGTAATTTCCGGTGTTTAGTCTGAATTTATTAATTTTATTTTGATCTCAACTTTCAGCAGCTTGCAGTAACATCAGGATATCAAGGAGGTGATCGATATTCTTCTTCTGATTATTATTCTGGAGCGCAAAGTGGTAATGGAGATCAGCAGTATTCTTCTTACAGCAACTATGAGTACCAATATTAATAGACCATCTAACGTAACCATCGTTACGTTTTCAGATTTATTATCGTCCTTAAAATGATAATCCATTTAGAATTTTTATATTTTATAGTAATATTCGTTTAAAACGTATTTAGAAAACTTTTGTATTTTTATACGGCTCTTTTTTATTTTTATACGGTTCTTTTGTAATAAGTAGTTATAATACCTTCATCAGGGTGAATCGAAGAAAAAATTTATAAATTGAAAACACCTTAGCGCTGAAAAGTATCCTTTGGTGTCCCTTACGTGTATAAAATTTGAAATTAATCGATTAATATCTTGCGGTTGGGCGGAGTCGAAATAAAATTAAAAAAAAAATTAACCGCAGTCATTTTTAAGGCTGTGTTCTCAATTTTTCTTGGAAGTACATTTTGAACATAAAAAAGTTACTTATGATTTTTAGAGCTTCTAGATATTTTTTTTTCATTTTTAGGTCTCCATGAAAAATTAATTTCTCCTGTATAAACTCAAATAAAAAATTGTGAAAATTAAGCATATTATGCAGATTAAAGAGACAAAAATAATATTCACGATTTTTCCAAAACACTGCAATTAAAAAAAATTGATTCTATTTCGACTCCGCCCAACCACAATATTTTTTTTCGATCCACCCTAACGATATGTAATAGAGAAGTTTGTACTATTGAGTACTTTAACTTTGATAAATGTCATAGGAGCTATGATTAGAGCTTAAGGAAACTGATTCCAATGATTATATTCCAAAGAAAATAAATAGTTTGTTAAAAACTCGGTATTTTTTAATTTCATGATTTCATTATCATCTTAGATTTATAAATTAATTCGGCGTACTCTCTAAAACGATATTTTGTATGTTCGCTAGTAGGACTTTTTTTTAAATATAATTGAATCTTTTTACTACTTTTCTTTTTTGTTTAAAATATATACATCAGTGATGGGAAGAGTAACTAGTTACTTTTGTGAATAAGTAACGAATTGATAACTAGTTACTTTTTTCTTCAGTAACAGTAACTATAAAATCGAGTCGAAAGTATAGATTACCAATTTTTTTTCTGTTCGAAATTAAAGCAACGGGTTTTTTTTTATTTGAATTCGACTCGGAATTCGAAGTCCGAGATTTTTTGCTACTCGAATAATATAACTCGAATAATATAATAATCTAATATAATAATATATGTTATTCCCGATTTTTTTTGCTCGAAACTGAAGTTCCCGACGTTTTTGTTACTCTAATTTTTTTTTGCTCCGGAAATTGAATAACCGGATTTTTCTGCTGGCAATTAAAAAAGTACCGGATATTTTTGCTCTTCGAATTTGAAGTCCGAGATTTTTTTGCTACTTGAATTCGAAGTTCTAGACATTTTTTGTTCTTTTTATTACACATTATTACTTTTTCACTTAAATTAATTCCTCGATTAATTTTAACTGGAATATTAAACGTTTTAACTTTAATATAAATTCATAACAAAAAAAAAAACACATTTTTATGTGGAATAACATTTTCCGTATTAATATCTAGGTGAGAACTTCGAGCTATTCATCAATTGGTTATTTATACGGAAATTTCGTGATAAATAGCCCAGATGGTTGAAATGGCTATTTTTACCGAAATTTCGTAAATATCTAATCGGAAGTCGCAGTGCGTCCCTTTCTTGAGCCTCAGAATCATTTCCTGCTTTATAGAATTAAATATAAAAGCCGCTAAATAAGCTTGTAAAATCCAAGAATTTCGGAGGATAAGGTTTCTCACGCTTTCCCGAGAATTTGGAGTCGAGAAATAAAAAAAGGGTTCGATATTGGAAAATTCTTTCTCCAGTGGGTTTCGGTTTTTATGGCTTACACGTGTTCGCCAGACTTGGCTAGACTCAAGTACCTGGAAAGTGGGTGTACTTTATTTCTTTATTAGTTTATTTCCCTGAACCGATTGCTTTGAGTGGCGAAATTAAATCCGAGCTTCAAATATTTTCTAAATAATCTAAATCTTGTCGACAGGTAACGGGATTTTTGAAAAGAATATTTTAATTAATCGAATGATATCATTTGAATTTGAGCGCTGGTCAATGATTTTAATTTTCGTTCACATAACATAATTTCTGGAATGAACAATTAATTTCCTAATGAATGCAGCTTCTCTCGACATCCCTTATAGTCAAAATTTGTATTTATTTTAAAAATTAATGTCCTTGATAATAAAACTTTAGAAAACTATTTTCTTTAATTTTATAAAATCAATTTGAACGTTTTTAGTAAAGGATGATTTAGTTTGTATGTTTTTAATTATTGAATTTTGATAAGCTTTTATCTTAGCATATATGTGAACGTTTTTTAAATGATTTAATTGTAACAATTTCGTAGAAGCTGTGCAACGAAGATGGTGTACGAACGTCGTATACACGTACCTATGTAACGTTTACATAATAGAAATGTAACATTATTATTATGAAGGCATTATTTTCTATTCTAATACATACATATATAGTCTTAAATAATATTTTCAAAACTAAAATTCACACAAAAGTTTCTACTTCTAATCTATTTAAAATGTTCTTCTTATAAATTTAAATTTATTTTACATTCAGAGGTGCAGGGCCCCATTCATATGTTTCCAAAGATATTTTTTGTAATTTTCACGGAACAATTGTGGAGCAGTTGTATATCAAAGGTGTTCAGGAAACAACCGTGACATTTCCGTGACGTAACTGTTCGATTATTCTGTAACACTATTGTGGCGGCGCTAGTGCGGTTTTGCGTCAGCGCCGCCACCTGTGAAAACTCATTAAAAATTATTATAATCAGAAAACCCGTTACGGGAGATTTTTTGCTTTTCGATAGCCTATAATACGTGTCCCAAAAAACTACCCCTAAGTCATACATACCAACCCCACGTGATTAAAAATGTTCTAAAAGTGTAAAAACAACTTTAAACAACGTAAAGATGATTCAGAACTTTAAAATGATTACTTTTCTTATTGAAACTTACCCCTTTTATAAATTTACCCCGAAAACTACCCTTAACGCAAATGTACGACAGCGAAACTTACATATACTTATAAGAAAGTCATCAAAAATTATAATATTCAGAAAATACTATTACGGGAGATTTTTGCTCTTTTTTTGCTTACCGATGGCCAATATTATATGTCACAAAAAACTGCCCCTGATTTAAAGCATTTCAAAAATTTGGAAAAGGGTACAGTGCACCAGATTTAAAAGATTTCAAAACATCTCGAAGATTTGAAACGATTCCAAAAGGTTTCAAAACATTTTTGAAGATTTGGAAAGATTTCATTAAGATTTCAAATAATTCAATGATTTCAACGAATAAAAAAGATTTCACAAATAAAGATTTCAGAAAAATTTTACAAATTTTTTAAAAGATTTGACAAAGATTTCGCAAAAATTTACCGAAAGATTTCGAAAATTTCATTAAGAATGCAAGGATTTCAAAGATTTGAAAAAGGCGTGTATACCAGATTTCAAAGATTTCGACATTTCCAAAGATTTTGAAACTTTCAAAAGATTTCAAGGATTTTAAAAATGGTATAGTAAACCAGATTTCCGAGCAGATTTCTGAGATTTCAAAACCCAGATTAAAAATATGTTAAAGATTTCAAAAGAATATAAGAATTCCAAAGATTTCAAAAAGGGTACAGTACACCAGATTTTAAAATTAAAGATTTCAAAACATTTTAAAGATTTTAAACGAATATAAAAGATTTCACAAATATTTCAAAGATGTTAAACTATTTCAAAAGGTTTCAACAAATTTGAGAAGATTTCAATGATTTAAAACGAACGCAAAAGATTTCACAAATAATAATTAAAGAAGGCTTTCACAAATATTTCAAAGATTTTATAAAAATGTTCGAAAATTTTATGAAGATTTCAAAAGAATTCCAAAGATTTCAAAAAGGGTACAGTACACCAGATTTTAAAATTTAAAGATTTCAAAACATTTTAAAGATTTTGAACGAATATTAAAGATTTCACAAATATTTCAAAGATGTTAAACTATTTCAAAAGGTTTCAACAAAGATTTCAATGATTTAAAACGAACACAAAAGATTTCAAAAATAAAAATTAAAGAAAGCTTTCACAAATATTTCAAAGGCCGAATCCATTTCAAATCAAAAAGGGTTCTTCATTTGAAATCGCAGAATCTCTCGGGGAGGAAATATGTTCTTTTTTAGAGGAAATTAGGCGATTCGTATTTTTCCGATTTGCAACAAAAAAAAATCTGCCCGCTTCGCGGGCACATTCTCATCGCGCGCTTCGTGCGCGGCTCGCTTCGCTCGCAAGTTTGAGCGCGCCTAGGGCGCGCAACTGTTGGATCTCGCGCTTCGCGCTCGATCATATATTTATCTCGCGCTTCGCGCTCGATTATGTATTCACCTCGTGCTACGCGCTCCGGCGTATCTACATCGCGCTTTACGCTCGGTTCCTCTAGATCTTTCAACTTCGTGTTCGACTTCGATGAAAAGAAAAAGTTTGTTTGCAAACATAATAAAATTATCGAAACCTCTACATATTAAGTGATTGTTAAATTTGTTTTTATTTTAGACTGAAAAGGAACTTTATTTACTCAAGGTTCTATCGAGCTTAAGGAACACATTCTCATCCAGACACTCGCGCTTCGCGCTCGATATTTGATTTGAAAATCATTTGAACCTTGCGTTCCACGCTCGGTTCTGTGCACCGTATGATAGAAACAAAAAAGTTTGAACGCACTTACGGCGTGCGATTTGGTAAATACACTGAGCGCGCACTTTGTGCTTCGTGTTATATGTTCTTCATATACAAATTACTAAATTTGTATTTGATTTCAAATGAAAAATAATGATATTGATTGACAAAAATTGATTACAAGTTTTTAAATCTTGTTTGAATGCACAATTTTTGTTCATTTATCTGTTTTCGTACCTTGCATTGTTTTTTCAAAAATTTGATTTTTTTTACTGCCAATGTTATTTTCCCGAATAAAACAAAAACTACGCATCCTATCGAAACATGATTCACAACAAATTTGTACCTCTTCCTTGGATGAACAAATTTTGTTCCTGACATTTTTTTCGTAGCTCGTGTTATTCGTCTAAAAATTTGATTTTTCTATTTTCAATGCTGTTTTTTACGAATAAAACAAAAACTACGCGTCATATCAAAAAGTGAATGATAAGAAATTTGTAGATCTATTTTAGTTGCACAATTTTGGTTGAATGATCTTTTCTCGTATCTTGCATAGTTTCACAGCAAAATGGAATTTTTGATTTTTCATTATTTTTTTGTGCGATCAAAATTTGAATTTTTTATTTTTCAAAAAATTCAAAAAGTTGTTATGAAAATATCATAGGGTGTTCAAGAAACAACGTTTTTCTCCTCTTGACTTTTTTTCATATCGTGCGTTTTTCGGCTTAAAATGTTCATTTTCGTTTGTTTTTTGGAATTTTGAAAATGCTATAACTCCAGTAATTTTTTTTTTATCACGAAAAGTCATTAGAATATTTCGTTCGTAATTTTGCGTACTACTAATAACCGTACATAGAATTTTCAAATCTTCAAAAAAAGTGGTCTTAAAAATTTTCAAAATGTGCTCACTTTTTGAATTTTCATCCAAAATAGCTGGTTAACGAACTCGTTCTTTCTTTTTAGGCCATAAAAAATTGTGCCAAAGCTCAATAAAATCTGATCATTTTTTCGAAAGTTATCGTGGCTACAGACAGACAGACAGGCTACAGACAGACAGACACCTTGGTAAAAATCTTTTTTTTTAGCTCAGGGGGTCTCAAAACGTGGAGATTTGATGAAAACCGACTATGTCAAATTTTACATAAAACCAATACCTTCTCATTAGAATGAGAATGTAAAAATTCCAAAACGTTATGCATATTTGAATTTTGTGGTTTGTTTATCAAAAAACCCGATTTTTGCTTTAAACCTCTATTTAATCAGAAAGTTAAAAAAGGTTTGAAATTAACAAAATGGCTGGGGTTTTCTGAAAAAATTAAAAGCCGATTTTCTCAGAAAACCCACCTTAAAATTTTTTGCCAATTTTTTTTTGAATTTATACTTTGATAAGGAAGATATCTTGTGAGTTTGATGCTTGCTAAATAACGTTTGTGGCCAGGAGAATTTTTTTTCTTGCAATCGAATTTTCTACTTTTTTTGGAAACAATGACAGATACGAAAAAAAGTGAAATAAAAGTTTGCACGTCTAAAAAAGTTCTATGAAAAATGTCTCTTGTTCTTTTGCGATATCTTTCATCGTTCACGAGAAAAATTCAAAAATTATATTTTTAGGAAAAAAAAATTCTCCTGGCCTCAAAAATGGTTTAGCCCGCATAATGCTGATAAGATGCCTTTCTTCTATTAGCAAAAACTTTTTAAAAATATTTGGAAGAATAAAAAAGGTGGGTTTTTCAGAAAAATATTTTTTTAATGTTTTCAAAGTTTGCAGAAAAAAATAAAAAAGATTTTCTGGAAAACCCCACTTTTTTTATTTTTTCGCATTTTGTTTTTACAATGTCTGCTAATATAATAAGGGCATCTTATCATCATCCCAGGCCAGGACAATTTTTTTTTCCTAAAAATATAATTTTTTAATTTTTCTCGTGAACGATGGAATATATCACGAAAAAGCAGGAGACATTTTTCATACAACTTTTATAGACATGCAAACTTTTATTTCAACATTTTTTCGTATCTGTCATTGTTTCCGTGAAAAAGTAGAAAATTCGATAGTAAAAAAAATTCTCCTGGCCACAAAAATTATTTAGCAAGCATCAAACTCACAAGATATATTCCTTATCAAAGTACGAAAGAAGACGATAAATGCTATTAGATTCAAAAAGAAAATAATAAATATCTCAATTGGGTCAGTAGTTATAGAGGTTTAAAAAGAATCGAGTTTTTTGAAAAACAAAGCACAAAATTCAAATACGCATAACTTTTTGGAATTTTTTTTTTGCAAATCGGAAAAATATGTAATGCCTAATTTCCTCTAAAAAACAACATATTTCGTCCCCGAGAGATTCTGCAATTTCAGGTTTAGAACCCTGCCCGATTTGAAATGGATTCGGTCCAAAAATTTCAAAAGATTTCATAAAGATTTCAAGGATTTTTAAGATTTCAAGGATCTAAAATACTTTACAAAAATTTAAAAAGATTTCAAAGAAATTTTAAGATTTCACAAAGATTTTAAGTACTTCGAGAGATTCCAACGAAATCAGAAAGATTTCAGAAGATTTCAAAGATTTCAAGAATTTCAAAGACGTCTTATGTTCGCAAAAAATTAAGAATTTATTGAATTATGGTTCTGATTTCTTTAAAAATTGTTGGCCAATGAAAAATGAAATGGCTCACTTCTTACATCTATAACAAACGGTTATTTCATTATTTGATGTAAAAAAAGGAGACCTGGAAAAACTTTACTTCTTGACCTGGAAAACCTGGAAAAGATCTTGAATTTCGTTGAAGACATAGAAACTGAAGCATTATTAACTAAAAACGTTCAAATTAATTTTACAAAATTAAATAAAATAGTTTCCTAAAGTTTAATGATCAAGGAATGAACGAGGGAATGAATTTCTTAAATAAATAAAAATTGTGACTATGAAGGAAGTCGAAAGGATCTGCAATCATTTGGAAATTAATTTTTCAATTCAGAAATTATGTTATGTAAACGAAAATTGAAACAATTGGCAGTATAAGATATAAAGTGATGAATCCGGTCTAGTATACGTTTATTAAGCGCAGCGCGCAAATTCAAATTATATCATTCCATTAATTAAAATATTTTTCTCATAAATACCGTTTCCTGCCTATACTTTCCACAGGTAGGTACTTGAGTCTGGCCAAGTCTGGCGAACATGTGTAAGCCATAAAACCCGAAACCCACTGGAGAAAGAATTTTCCAATATCGAACCCTTTTTTTTTATGTCTCGACTCTGCTAGTTTTGCGTCTCCAAATTCTCGAGAAAGCGTGAGAAACCTTATCCTCCGAAATTCTTGGATTTTACAGGCTTTAGCATCTTTTTAATTTAATTCTATAAAGCAGGAAATGATTCTGAGGCGCAATAAAAGTGACGCACTGCGACTTCCGATAAGATAAAATAATCACGAAATTTCGGTAACAATAGCCGATTCAACGATCATGCGATTTATCTCGAAATTTCGTGATTAATAGCCGATTCAAAGATTTGGGCTATTTATCACAAAATTTCTGTATAAATAGCCAATTGATGAATACCTCGGAGTTCTCACCTAGCTATTAAGACGGAAAATGTTATTCCACATAAAAATGGTATTTTTATGAATTTATATTAAAGTTAAAACGTTGAATATTCTAGTTAGAATTAATTTAAGTAAAAAAGTAATAATGTATAATGAAAACACACACAAAAACAATACATTTTTTATGTTTTTTTCATTGAAAATTATTGTTATCTAGAAAGCTGTTCATCATGAAATTTCGTGATTAATAACCGATTCACGGATCTGGGCTATTCATCACGAAATTTCCGTATAAATAGCCGATTCAATGCTCTGGACTATTTATCCCAAAATGTCAGGATGAATAACTCGTAGTTCTCAGCTAGCTATTAATTCGGAACATTTCAATTTTATTCCATACAAAAAATGGTACTTTTATGCAGAACAATTTAAAGGTAAAACGTTAAATATTCTAGATTGAATTAATTTGAGTAAAAGAAGTAATAATGTGTAATAAAAAGAACACAAAATGTCCATAAGAAAAAATTCGACAATAAACCATACATTTTTTTATGCTCTTTTTATTAAAAATTATTGTTATGGTAAACTAAATCACAACTAAGATTAGGGGTATGACTTGGAGTATTTAACTAAGGTTTTAACTAATTATTATATCCCAAATTTTCGGATTAAATAGCCGATTTAATTCGTGATTAATAGACACTGCCTATTTAATTTAGAACTTCGAATTGTAATTTAAATATTTGCAGTTAGATTTTTATAAATTGTAGACTACTTTAGGATCATTCTGTAATTATAACTTTCTGATCATAATGTTATTAGTTAGACCCATAGTTTGAATTAAAAATCATTCAGAAAATAAGCGACTAGATATTATTAACTAATTTATGTATGCTAAATTTTACTATTATAGAACAATGTTTATAATGAGCTAGAGCGAGTTAGAGTTAGATTGTAATTATTAAAGCTAGAAAATAATTTGGGGAAAGCAAGTATATATTTTTAAAGTATTAGGAGTTTAGGGAAAAATAGAAGCATGCGTTGCCGCAGAAGCGAACGAAACGAAGAAGAGGCCCAACCCCCTTTGGTGGAGGGGCGGGAACCCACAGCAGCCCCTGCGTGGGCGTGGGCCAGGATCATCACTTGACCCACTTGACCTCGGATAAAAATTTCATAATAAAAATTTCAAACTAAATTATAAAAACATTTTTTATTAAGACGCTCAGCTCAACGCGTGGCGAACTCCAGTTCTCGTTACATATGGCTACAAGATGTAGATTATTTAGGAAATATTTGAATCACAGATTTAATTTCACGAGCCTGGCCACTCGAAGCAATCGGTTCAGGGAAATAAATTTCACACCCACTTTCCAGGTACTTGATTCTGCCAAGTCTGGCGAACATGTGTAAGCCATAAAAACCGGAACCCACTCGAAAAATAATTTTCCAATATCGAAGGCACCCTTTTTTATGTCTCGACTCCGCCAGTTTTGCGTCTCCAAATTCTTGGGAAAGCGTGAGAAACCTTTTCTTCCGAAATTCTTGGATTTTACAAGCTTATACATCTTTTTAATTTAATTCTATAAAGCAGGAAATGACTCTGAGGCTCAAGAAATGGACGTACTGCGACTTCCGATAAGATAAGAGAATAACGAAATTTTGGTAAAAATAGCCAATTCAACGATCTGGGGCATTCATCTCGAAATTTCGTGTTTAAAAGCCGATTCAAAGATTTAGGCTATTTATCACGAAATATCTGTATAAATAGCCAATTGATGAATAGCTCGGAGTTCTTACCTAGCTATTAATACGGAAAATGTTATTAAACATAAAAATGGTATTTTTATGAACTTATATTAAAGTTAAAACGTTGAATAATCTAGTTAGAATTAATTTAAGTAAGAAAGTAATAATGTAGAATAAAAAGAACACACAATGTCGATAAGGTAAAATGTGACACAAAAACAATACATTGTTTATGTTCTTTTTATTACCAATTATTGTTAACAAGAAATTTAATATTCATCATGAAATTTCCGTATAAATAGCCAATTCAATGCTCTGGACTATTTATCCCCAAATTTCAGGATGAATAGCTCGGAGTTCTCAGCTAACTATTAATACGGGACATTTTAATGTTATTCTATATAAAAAGTGTTATTTTGATGCATTTATACTAAAGTTAAAACGTTGAATATTCTAGATTGAATTAATTTGAGTGAAAAAAGTAGTCACGTTTAATAGAAAGAACACAAAATCTCCATAAGCAAAAATGCAATAAAAAACCATACATTGTTTTTGGTTCTTTTTATTAAAAATTATTGTTATTGTAAACGTAATCACAGTTAAGATTAGGTGTATGACTTGAAGTATTTAATTAACGTGTAGCACGCCATAAATCTCAGGGTTGAGTTAGGGCCCCCCACAGGACGTTGGAAAGGGGTAGGGGTTTGAACATCATTATTATTATATCCCAAAATTTCGGATTAAATAGCCGATTTAACGTTCTGAGCTATTCATCACGAAATTTCGTGATTAATAAACACTGCCTATTTAATTTAGTTTAGAACTTCGAATAGTAATTTAAATATTTGCAGTTAAATTTTTATAAATAGTAAGACTAGTTTAGGATCAATCTGTAATATTATAACTTTCTGATCATGATGCTATTAGTCAAACTCATTGGTACTTATTTAGGAAGTATTATTATTATCTTCAATTCATCCACTTACGTCTTACGCACTTGTTTCGATAAGTTATAATTCAAAAATTATTGAAAAAAGCGATCAATAATTGGTTAGATAACTATTATAGTTTGTATTAAAAATCATTAATAAAATAAGCGACTAGACATTTTGAAAGTATTAGAAGTTTAGCTTATAATCAATTGAAATGATAAAATTATTATCTTTTTCTATAATTCGCGAAAAAGTGCCAGTTTTTCCACCTGTTTTTGGTGTAAAAAGTGATCGATTTTTGGTCGATGACGTGGCGCATGCGCAGTGCCGACCTTTCCGGGCAACAGTG
>CAKNYM010037300.1:372-11789 GCA_932195095.1 Andricus curvator | reverse complement strand
CGCAGCCAACTTCATTCTATTTTCCGACTGTCGTCCCTAACCTAAAATCAATTTCCTGAAAAGTCTCGAGATGTGTATTTTGTATGTACTTTTGTCACTTGGCAAAAGCAAAAAAACACCGTCAGTTTCTCCGAAAATACTGTGCTTGGTGTTTTTTCACGAAAAATCGGAAATTTTGAAGCCCTCAACTTTATGGGCCAACTATTCAATTGTGAGAACCAGCTTATTACTGCCATATTATTGCCATGGTTTTGATAATTGCCATTGTCATTGTTGCGTCAATCGACAAAAAATCGCCTTCTTTTTACACAAAAAACAGGTAAACAAAAACTAGCACTTTTGCACAAATTATAGAAAAAGTATCGTGTCCCACACATTGAAAAAGCGACGATTTAAAACTCGTGTGATAGCCACCCTCGCTCCGCTCGGGTAGCTAACTTCACACTCGTTTTAAATCTCTCGCTTTTTCAACTTGTAGCACAATATACTATTTTCTATAATTCGCGAAAAAGTGCCAGTTTTTCCACCTGTTTTTGGTGTAAAAAGTTACCGATTTTTGCTCGATGACGTGGCGCATGCGCAGTGCCGACCTTTCCGGGCAACAGTGACAAAAGTGGACAGATGCAGTGGAAAAAGTAAATGGACAGTGATAAAAGTGAGGCACAGTGGAAAAAGTAAATGTTATTTCGGGCGGGTTCGTGCTGCCTCGGGTGGACTCGTGCATCGTGCGCAGCCAACTTCATTCTATTTTCCGACTGTCGTCCCTAACCTAAAAGCAATTTCCTGAAAAGTCTCGAGTTGTGTATTTTGTATGTACTTTTGTCACTTGGCAAAAGCAAAAAAACACCGTCAGTTTCTCCGAAAATACTGTGCTTTGTTTTTTTCACGAAAAATCGGAAGTTTTGAAGCCCTCAACTTTATGGGCCAACTATTCAATTGTGAGAACCAGCTTATTATTACTGCCATATTATTGCCATGGTTTTGATAATTGCCATTGTCATTGTTGCGTCAATCGACAAAAAATCGCCTTCTTTTTACACAAAAAAACAGGTAAACAAAAACTAGCACTTTTTAACAAATTATAGAAAAAGTATCGTGTCCCACACATTGAAAAAGCGAGAGATTTAAAACGAGTGTGATAGCCACCCTCGCTCCGCTCGGGTAGCTAACTTCACACTCGTTTTAAATCTCTCGCTTTTTCAACTTGTAGCACAATATACTATTTTCTCGTATTCGTTAACAAAATTATCAATTCATTTCCTACTAACTAATTTATTTATGCTAAATTCTACAATTGAGACTCTCGGTTTCCTTTCTCTGTCCTCACATCCACCCCCCCCCCTCCACGCAGTAACAGAAGTATTGGTGGGACTGACGTTACAGATAGACTATCCACCGTACGACGAATAATCACTTAACTTGGACATGATTTCGGCTCGCAAAACAAATTTCGCGCATAAAGGTGTTAGTTGGGTGTACAATCTAAACATGAATAATACAAACAATAAAGTAGCCTCGGAATGGACTGAAACTTGGATCGACAAAATGCATACACACGGTAAACGTAAAGGTCGAATTTCAGGCGATGAATGGAGACTGGGTGTATGGAATGCTAGAGGAGTGAATGACCTTAAAATAAGAGAACTACGAGAAACTATGCATGCAAGGAAACTAGATATTTTATGTGTACCTGAGACGAAGAAAAAGGGTTGCGAAAGTAGAAACATAGAAAATGGGGTGTTGAAAGGCGGTTTTGAAATATGGTCAGGAGTAGGTAGTGAATCAAATCGTAGTCAAGGGATCGGTTTAATTATGAATAAAAAAGCAAGACTGCATCTCAAAGATCATGATTTTGTATCTCCCAGATTGTTGTGGGCTAGAATGAAGGTAGGAATCAGAAGGTTATTTATCATAGCGTGCTACGCCCCAGTTGACAGTGAGCCGCGAGAAGTCAAAGACGCTTTCTGGGACACTTTAAATGACACAATAAGTACTTGCGATCCAGGTGAAAGAATAATTCTGCTAGGAGATATGAACGGATGGGTCGGCGTTCAACGTCAGGATACAGATACAGAAAGGGTACTAGGTAAATTTGGGGATCCAAGAAAAAATTATAACGGGGAAAAATTAGTTAGCTTATGCCTAGAAAAGGGCCTATTTATTACCAATACTTGGTTTCGACATAAAATGATCCACACGTACACTTGGTGTAAAGGAAATAACCGCAGTGTAATTGATTTCGTTATTGCGGATGAAAGACTAAGAGAACTAGTCAAAGATACAAGAGTCATGAGGGGTTCCGAATGCAATACTGATCATTATCTTTTAATCTCTAAAATAAACTTAGGCCGGGGATGGAAAAGAAAGAGAACAGAAAAAACGAAACAAACTCGAATAAAGATTGAAAATTTACAGAAACCGGAAGTGCGAATAGAGTTTCAAAATAAGTTAAGCGAACGCATAGATAGGACAACTTGGGAAGCGCTTACGAGCAATAAAGATATAGAGGGCGCGTGGGCTTTATTACGGGATATCATTGTTAAAACTGCAATTGAAGTGTGTGGTACGGCAGTGGTAGGAAGAAAGTCTGGTGATGCATGGTGGAATGATGAAATTCAAGCCGCCCAGCGAGAAAAGAAAAAAGCGCACAAGAGAACATTAAACATGACAGGTCTTAGCGATGAGGAGAGAAATAGACTCAAAAATGATTACAAAGACAAAAAGAGAAAAATGAAACGACTAGTCAAGGAGAGTAAAGAAAAAATCAGAACAGAAGAAGAGAACAAAATACAAAACGGCTTTGGAGGAATAATGAAACTACTATATAAACAGTTGAAGGAAAGTAAAAGTACAGAGTTTGCTAGCATGAGAAACAGCAAAGGTGAAATGCTATATGATATAGACGGGATAGTAGACGCTTTAAAAGACTCTTTTAAAGAACTATTAGGAGGTGAAGATATAGGACAACAAAACTACGACATAGAACATAATGCATTAGAAAACCCAATTGAAAAAGTCTGTGTCACTGAGGTCCGAGACATAATTAAGAACTTGAAAAACGGTAAGGCTGCTGGCATAGACAGTATTAGTGCTGAAATGCTCAAATACGGTGGCGAGTACATACCTCACAGGTTGTGCGAATTGATAAATTTATGTATCGAGACGGGGAAAGTCCCAGACGATTGGAAAAAAGCGATTATCGTACCAATATACAAAAGAAAGGGAGATAAAAACAACTGCAGTAATTACAGAGGTATCAGCCTACTAAGTACCGTAAGTAAAATATACTCAAAAATACTTATTCGTAGGGTAATGGAAATCACAGAAGAAAACATATGGGAAGTCCAAAGTGGATTTATGCCAGGAAGATCATGTACAGATCAGATATTTAGCCTAAGACAGATCACAGAAAAAAGCTTGAGAGTAGGAAAGAAAGTTTTCTGTGCATTTATTGACCTAGAAAAAGCATTTGACACGGTAAATAGAAGTAAACTTTGGGAAGTTCTTAAAGAATACGGAGTAAATGGAGGGCTCCTGCAAGCAATAAAAACAATATATACAGGTAGTAAAGCGAGCGTAAGGGTAAACGGGAAACTGAGTGACTGGTTCGATATTACGCAAGGCGTGAAACAAGGATGCGTTATGTCCTCGTGGCTATTTATCATATTCATGGATAAGTGTCTAAGAACTGCACTCTTCGACGAAGAAGGTGTAGATCTCCAAACAGTTAAGGTACGTGGGTTAGCTTTCGCAGATGACAAGATTGTTATGGCAGAATCAGTCGAGGACTTGCAAAGAATGTTGAATAAACTTCATACAAGCATGAAGGACATGGGACTCAAAATTAACGTAAATAAAACAAAAATCATGGTGTTTGAGGGAAAGAGTGAGAAAACAATGTGCAACATTGTCCTAAATGATGAGAGATTAGAACAAGTTGACAAGTACGTATATCTAGGTAGTCTATTCACTAGCGATGGAAAAATAGATGGGGAGTTAGATAGGCGCATAAATAAGGGTAAACAGGTTATCGGTAGAGCAGGGTCCATCCTAACAAATAAAAACATATCAAAAAAAGCTAAAATGGCCATACACAATTCTATATTCGTACCGACTGTACTATACGGTAGCGAGACATGGACCTGTCAAGAAAAGGACAGGAGTAAAATTAACGCGATCGGCATGAAACCTCTGCGCATAATATGCGGGAAAACACTAATGGACAAAGTCCGAAACGAGACAATCCTCAAAGAATGTGGTGCAAAAGAGACAATAGTTGACACATGGGAAAGAAATCAGTTAAGATGGTTCGGACATCTTGAAAGAATGAAAGATGAACGACTGACCAAACAAGTGTATAAAGGTAAAGTAAATGGCAGAATGCCCAGAGGTAGACCGCCGAAAGAATGGTTAGAATCTGTAAATGAGACATTAATCCGTAGAGACATAAGAAGCCATAGGAACACAAGAGCTTGCATGAAAAAATGCATGGACGTGAAGGAAGCTAGAGTAGTATGCCAGGACAGAAAAGTGTGGCGACAAATAGTTTGTAAACAGAGTGACAGTAGAATGAATGACGCCTGAAACAAAGATCTTGGATACTAATGGGCCCAAGTGGAGAACCATACATAACAATTTTGTGAGGCTCTTCACTTGGGGTGATCGCTAGAGAGATTGATCAGCAACCTGGGTCGGAGCAGTGTTGCAGAGTAAACGTGTCATTTAAATAAATAACACGAGAATTCCAGATCAATCTAAAATATATATACCTAACACTTATATACCTATCCACCTCATACCTATATTCCTACCGACCTTATACCTTTATACCCATATGCACACTACTATTCTCCAACCGAGCAAGTCACGCCTACCCCGAAAGGGAAATGGCTTAATGGTATAATAATAATAATAATGTTTAATGAGTGAGACTACCCTACTATAGGTTTCAAAAATGTTGACCTCTCTACAAAAGTTTGATTAAGTCAGTGAAAAAAAATCGCTCAAGAACGTAACAAACTTCATCGCAAAGATAATTTTATTGCGAATAAATTCTCTATTCATGACACCGCCATACATTAATTACAAATGAAGTGGCAGTTGAGTGAAGGTACAAAAACACGGCTAACAGCGTCAATTTCACGACAGTGAACTTTGACGCGTTAAATTTGGTTGAAAAATCAGTATAAATGAGGCGCAAAAAATCAGGCAAATTCCTTGACATTTTCTGTAAATGCAGGTGTCATAAAAATTAAAAAATTTAAATAATTGTAGCTTACAGAGTTAATTATAGAGGAGGACCTTATCTCAGCTCCAAATTGTGATAGAAAGCTCAGGTAAAGCTTGAAATAAGTAAAAAATTTCAAATAATACAATGAAATAAGAAATGAAGTTTCAAAATTATTAAATAATTGGTTCTTGTCAATTATTTTTTCTAGGCTTTTTTTCTGTCGCTTGGGGGCGGCGAGTGTAACTGATCCAGGCAATATACCCAACCATAATTGTCCGCTTCAGGGTTCCCATTCAGTCTCTTCCATTCAGTCCCAATTCAGTAACTCTTCCAGATGCCTGAAAATAAATACGGGTGCAACATGTTATAATTGCCCAACGGCGTAGAAAATATTGATTTCAATCATTAAGAAAATGGCAGTTGATTAAACTCATTTTTGTTTATTACATTTTGTTATTAATATAAACATTTACGCCCATTTCCTTTCTTATTTTTATATGAAATGCATAATTTTTTCCAAAAATTACAAAGACACTATCAGCGGAAATTCTATACATTCCTATTTTTTAAACTAATTACACAAATTTTCAAATATTTTTCAAACTTTTTTTTTCCAATTTTCAAAATTGTTCTCTTCAAAACTAAAAACTGATTCATTTTGCAGATGTTTGCAATTTAAAATTCGCCAACACAAATGAAAGAAACTTCAAATGTAAATCATGAAAATGATAGAACATTTACTTGTAAAATTAAAAAATTAAACAATCTTCAATTAAAAAAATGTTCAATTCAAAGTCCTACAAATTCGAACAATGAGAAATTATTTTAAAATTTGAAATTTGAAATAATATAAAATTACTCTAGTTTGATAAATGTATAAATAGAAATTATTAAGTTTTGCTGATTTTCAAAATGAAAAGTTCAGTTTTTAATTCGAAATCTTCCAAATTGAAGAAATTTCGAAAGAATTTTTAATAACAGAACTTTTAATGATTGTAAACCTAAAGCTTGAATAATTTTGAATTATAAATTTACAAAATTGAAGTCTTCAATTTTAAAGGTGCAGAATACAAATTTTTAAATTTGTATTATTTTGAAGATCAATAAGCAATTTTTCAAAGCTAGATCTGAAAAATAAAAGAAATTTTGAATACGAAGCATCAAAATGACAGAAATTTCAATTGTAAAACTTGAAAATTGCATAATTTTCAATTGTTAGTTTTAAAAACTAAGAGCATTTTACTTTCAGAGATGTATAAATAGAAATTCTTTAATTTTGATGATTTTGAAGATCAAAAATCAAGTTTTGAATTTTAAAACTTCTCAATTGAAGAAATTTCGAAAGCAAATCATCAAAATTACAGCATTTTTAATATTGTAAAACTTAAAACTTGCATAATTCTTAATGACAAATTTACAAAATTGAAACCCCATCAATTTTATAGGGTGTATAGTTAAAAATATTAAATTGGATGATTTTGAAGATCAATAGTCAATTTTTTCAATTCTACATTTTTCAAATTGAAGATCTTTTCTAATATAAAGCACAAAAATCACAGAAGCTTTAATTGTAGTACATAAAAATTGCATTATGTTTAATTGTAGAACATAAAAATAGAATAATTGTAGGGAGGTACAACTAGAAATTCTTGAATTTCGATAACTTTGCAGATCAAAAGTCTTCCATGTTACAGAAAAAAACCCTTCAAACCTGAAAATGTACAATTCAAAGTCTTACAATTTCGAACAATAACAATTTAAAATTATTCGGATTCAAAAATTCAATTTGAATTTAATTTTTAAGACGTAGAAATGAAAATTCTTAGGTTTTGAATGATTTTAAAGGTCAAAAGTCGAGTTTTTAATCCTAAATCTTGCACAATTTTTAATTAGAAATATATAAACTGAAATTAAAAATGAGAGAAATTTCGAATATAAAGCATTAAAATCAACATCAACTATAACAAATTTGTAGCTGTTGGTTGAGAACAACGTTTGTTTATTCATTTTTTCCGTAGCTTGTGTCATTTGTCCAAAAATTTAATTTTTTTATTTTTAATGTTGTTTTTCACGAATAAAAGAAGAATTATGCGTCCTATTCAAAAGTGATTTGTACCAAATTTGTAGATCTTTTTTGGGCGCATAATTTTTGTCAATTCATCTTTTTTCGTCATTATTTTTTTGTGCGATCAAAATTTGAATTTTCGATTTTTCAAGAAAATTCAAAAAGTTATTACCATTATCTTGCAGAACTTTAAAAAAGATACATTTTTCTCCTCCTGGCTTTTTTTTCATATCGTGCGTTGTTTGGCTTAAAATTGTAATTTTCGTTTGTTTTTTTTAATCTTACAAATGCTATAATTCGGAGAATTTTATTTTCATCGACAAAAGTCGGGAGGATAAATTGTTCGAATTTCCGAGGCGTCGACAAATTTTTAAAATTTTTTAATAATCATTTCATTATTTTTTTCAAACACCTCAGAAAACGGATACAAGACTTTTCATCAAAATAACTAACAGTTGAACTTCTTCAGATGAGTTGACCTGGAATTGCTCAAGTGTTTGATTTTTCGGTATTTATTATTTTCATCTTATGCAATCATTTTTCTCCAATAATATTTTTTATCTTCCTCTGAAAGTTTATTATTTTCCAGGAGTGGAACTGTCAGCATCAGAAGTTAAATTCATGTTTCCTACGCCTTTGGCTTTTTTTCAGTTTTCCCAAATGATGGTCATCAGGTAGCTGGGGGAAAGTGCCGAATAGTGACCCTCGACTGAAACTGATACTGATGACACCTTTTATGCGCGCCGGAAAAAAAAACGTAGAAAAAATAATTGACAATAACCAATTATTTAATAATTTTAAAATTTCATTTCTTATTTCATTGTATTATTTGAATTTTTTTACTTATTTCAAGCTTTATCTGAGCTTTCTATCACAATTTGGAGCTGAGATAAGGCCCTCCTCTATAATTAACTCTGTAAGCTACAATTATTTAAATTTTTTAATTTTTATGACACCTGCATTTACAGAAAATGTCAAGGAATTTGCCTGATTTTTTGCGCCTCATTTATACTGATTTTTCAACAAAATTTAACGCGTCAAAGTTCACTGTCGTGAAATTGACGCTGTTGGCCGTGTTTTTGTACCTTCACTCAACTGCCACTTCATTTGTAATTAATGTATGACGGTGTCATGAATAGAGAAGTTGTTCGCAATAAAATTATCTTTGCAGTGAAGTTTGTTACGTTCTTGAGCGATTTTTTTTCACTGACTTAATCAAACTTTTGTAGAGAGGTCAACATTTTTGAAACCTATAGTAGTAGCAACGTCTGCCTTGTATGACAGAGGCCAGAGTCTGGCTCAGCATCTGCTCCCTCTAGTCGACCAGACTGGCGGGAGAAATGATCAGACCAGACGAAAAACAGATTCTGGCGAATAAAGGAACCAGATTCTGGTATTTAGTTTAAACACTAGTAATTAATGTAGAATATAAATAATGAAATTGAAAATCTAGCAATCGGAAATTTGAACGATTCACAAGTATGACCAAACATGCAAGCATGCAAGCTTATACGACAACAGGTTATGTTTCTAATATTTCAGTGTGTCTCCTGTAATGTTGTGACGTTTCCGCAGTATATTTTCCCAGAAAAGGCTGAAATATATAGTGTAAAACTATTACAGAAACTTATTTAGTACCATTTTACGTTATTTTAATTTTGTCTGGTGTATATCATGACCAGTCTGGGCCAGGATCTGCTATACCAGACTCTGGTGCCAGAACAGAACGCCAAAGCGGAACCAGCCGGGCGCCAGGCTGCAAACAGATTCTTCTTTTTCTGGCGCCCAGCTTGCGCCAGTCTGCAGTTATCTTGCTACTAGGGTAGTTAGAGGTTAGAGCGAGTTAGAGTTAGATTGTAATTATTAAAGATAGAAGATCCTTAATATAAAATCTCTAAACGATATTCTTGATTTCGGTAGTCACGATTGTATCGTTTGCGCCTGCTATGGGTGTGACACGAGGCATCAGTGCGTTAGAAAGTGATGGAACATGTCACGTTTGGATGGTCACGATTATTTCGTCTTCGCGGCTATGGGTGTGACACGAGGGATCCGTGCGTTAGAAAGTGATGGAATATGTCACGATTATTTACTTTCGCCTGCTACATGCGTGTGACACGAGGCATCAGTGCGTTAGAAAGTGATGGAACGTGTCACGATTTCACGTTCTTCAGTTGGATTCATTTGATCCCAACGGAGCCGCCTTGATCTGCGCTTGCTTGGATTGTAGTGACGTTCATTGGCTACAGTGCGCGTCTTCATTTAAATTTTAAATACGGGCCCAAACTAGAGCCAATGAGTGCCATTCAATCGAAGCATGCGCATGTCTTTCGGGATCACTGTTGGAAATAGTATAAGCGAATTGAATCGTAGTTCGAGTTCGAAAATGCGACAACGTGTTTCTTCGTATTTAGTAATGTGATGCGCCTGTTTGTATACAAACTCGTGTACGTTTCGGTTCTACTTTTTTAAAATAATTAGAAGAATTTGAAATATTTTGAGATATTATGAAAGATTTTAAGGGGTTTTCAATTCATTTCAAAAGATTTCAAAGTGATATATATTGTAGAAAAATATTTGACAGAATTTCAGAAGATTCCAAGAAATTTGTTATTTATTGTAATAATTTGAGGGGACTTTAAAGGACTGGGCATATTTTAGGGCATTTGAAAAGAATCCAAGGCATTTGCAATTCCAAAAGATTTTAAAGGGTTTGAAATATTTTAGGATATTTTAACAGATTTCAAGGAATTTTCAACTGATTTTAGTAATTTAATTGATTCAAAAGGATTTGAAATATTTTAGAGTATCTTAAAAGATTACAAGGTTTTTTCGGAAGCTTTAAAATGTTTCGAGTGATTTAAAAATATTTTAACTAAATCATTAGGACATTTTAAACGATTGCAAGGAATTTTCAAGAGTTCTAAAAAGTTTAAAAGCGATTTGAAAGAACTCGAAATATTTTAGGAAATTCTGCAGGTATTTGTTTCAACAATTTCGAAGGATTTTGACGGATTAGGAGAGTTTTAGATAATTTCAAAAGAATGAAAGACATTTTCAAAAGATTTATATAATTTAAAGTAGTTAAAAAATTTTTTAGAGGATTTGAAAACTTTTAGAGTATTTCAAAGTATTCCAAGGAACTTTCCATTTATTTCAGTAATTTAATTGATTTCAGCAAACTTGAGATGTTTTAGAGTATTTAAGAAAAATTCACGGCATTTGCGAAAGCTTTACAACATTTTAAGGGTTTGAAAACTTTTAGAGTATTTCAAAAGATTCTGAGGCATTTTCAGTTAGTTTCAGTAATTTAGCTAATATCAGATGATTTTAAAAGATTCTGAGTCATTTTCGAAAGCTTTAAAAAGGTTCAAGTGATTTTAAAGATTTCAAAGAACTTGAAAGATTTTAGGGAATGTTTAAAGATTTGAAGGAATTTTTTTATTTCAATAATTTGAAGAAATTTAAAAGGATTGGAAATATTAGAGGGTGTTTTGGAAGAATCACAGGAATTTTCAAGAGATTTAAATAATTTAAATGGATTTCGAAAGATTTGGAAGGATTTGAAATTTTTTAGGGTATTTTAACAGATTATAAGGAATTTTCAATTGATTTCAGTAATTTAATTGGATTTCAGAGGATTTAAAAAATATCAAGTGATTGTAAAGATTTCCACTGAATATATATTTTAGGAAAATATTTCAGAGAATTTCAGAAGATTCCAAGGAATTTTTTTTTATTTCAATAATTTGAAGAAATTTTAAAGGATTGGGCATATTGTAGTGTATTGTAAAAGAATCCAAGGTATTTTAATGAGATGTTAATAATTTCAAGAAATTTTAAAAGATTTTAAAGGGCTTAAAATATTTAAGGAAATTTTGAAGGATTTCAAGGAATTTTGTATTTATTTCAATAATTTAAAGGAATTTTTAAAGATTAGAAATATTTTCGGGTATTTCAAAAGAATCCCAGGTATTTTCAAGAGATTTCAACAATTTGATGGAATTTCGACAAAATCAGAGGATTTGAAAACTTTTAGAGTTTTCTTCAACATTCCAAGGATTTTTCATTTCATTTCAGTAATTTAATTGATTTCAGAGGATTTGAAATATTCTAGAGTAA
>CAKNYM010037299.1:931-17549 GCA_932195095.1 Andricus curvator | reverse complement strand
TATATATATATATATATATATATATATATATATATATATATATATATCCAATAATGTAGTTGGTGTTAGCGTTGTTTATTATTCAAAAAGTGACAATATAAATACATGATATCACGCATATCCTAAATAATTCTATGCAAAATAGAAATTATATAACGTTTTTAATAGAAAAAATATATAATTTCAACTATTTTTTCAGTTCTCCTAATCTCACAGTACATAGGACTTCATGTATTAATCTGTACTTGAATTCTGTTAAACTCACTAGAATTTCTTTGAAGGTAATTAGGAATGGAAGTACATTTTTCCAGGTGGAAAATTTAGTAGTCCGCCGGAGTTTACCACGGGGTAGTACTGGCCCAGCACTGGTGACCAATACAGATAACCGGCAGTTCGCCCAGTGCTGGCGGACGGTTGGCTCCACGATCATTTTTTCTTCTTATAAAAATTTTATTTTTTTATAAATTTTTATAAGTGGAATAAATTTTTTTTTCAATTTAAAAATAAAAAAAAATCTTATAAAAATTACTTCATCCTGATAATATCTTAGAATACTCGGATGAAATTAATACTTTAAAACGCTTTTGATTTTATTTAATCAATTTTCGAAGGGAGGGGGAGATAAGCGCTTTTTGAAAGTTTCTTCCGGAAATCTGTAGTGAAAAGTGAAAGATCTTTACATGTTTTGTAAATTAAATAAAGTAAAAAATATATAACTGCAGTGGTTGGTCACAGGAATACTTGCGTTTTTCGGCATGACATTTTCATCTTTATCATCCAATCTCTCGAAAATTTTAACTCGTAAGATAACAACGGGTACAACATAAAATGTGTATTTTGACGTGTCAAAATACATGAGTAAAAAAGTCATAGGTAAGCGCTATTAAAAATTTTATCCATTTTATTTCTGCGATATGCCCTAATGCCTGGCCGAGGGGCCTCTCACTCTCAAATCAGTGTAAACGTTAAAATTCGCCGTTCACTTTACTGACACTATTGACGTTGAATACTATGCAATGATCAGAGTTGTACCGTGTCTCTCCTTATGAACTATAGAGCTCCCAAGTATCTCTGGTGGGACGCACGTGCCGCCGCCTGATGGTTTTTTTTTCAAACGGGTAGGTGAGTTAAGCTGAAGGCCTATATGTGGCTGTATGTAAACAGGCGAGAAATAAAAATAAAATAATACATAAAATACATAATAAAAAATGGTAATTATAATTGAAAGTGGCTTTCAAGCAGTAAAACTTGACAATTTCAAAGCGTTTGGACTATTTTAGGATAAAGAGTCTTCTAGAATTTCAGAAGATATGGAACAATATTTCAGGACCTATAAGGTTTTAAGATATTTTAAAAGATTGCACAAGATTTTATAATATTTCCGAGGATTGCAATGGTTTTAAGGGATTCTAAAGCTCTTAATATATTTTGATACATTTTCCAGGATTTCAGGAAATCTCATCATAGAATTTCACGGGATTTTATAATATTTTAGAGGATTTCATAGAATTTATTCACGACAAGTGAGGTATTTTGCAGGTTTTCAAAGATTTGAAGCGATTTTGATAAATTTACTCAATTCTACTGAATTCAATGGATTTTTTTGAATTTTTAAAAGTTTTTATTTAAATGATCCTGCGGATCAATTGATACAATGATTGAAATATTTCAATGTATTTTTTTTAATTCCTTGGCATTTTCAAAAGCTTTACAAAAATTTAGAGAATTGAAATTTATTTTAAAGAATTTGAGATATTTTAGGTTATTTTAACAGATTATAAGTAATTTTTAATTGATTTCAGTAATTTAATGGAATTTAAAATATTTTAGCGTATTTTAAAAGATTCCCAGACATTTTGAAGAGCTTTAAACAATTTCAAGGCATTTCCAAGGGTTTTGATAATTTGAAGGAATTAAAAAAAAATTGTATGCGGTTTTAAAGAATTTTCTAGCATTTTGGAAGATATGAATGGATTTTACAGGACCTGTAAGGTTTTAAGATATTTTAAAAAGATTCTAAGGGATTTTATAAGATTTCCTAAGGATTTCAATGATTTCAAGAAATTTTAAAAGATCTCAAGGTATTTTAATTAATTCTTCAGGATCTCTAGAAATATCATCAAATTTAATAGAAATTCACAGGATATAATACATATTTTAATATATTTCGAAGAATTTATTCGCAAGAAGTGAGGGATTTTGTAGGGTTTCAAAGATTTCAAGAGATTTTCAAATACATTTTGCAATGCATTTGGAATTCTTATAAATTACTCTAAATTCTTTCAAATTCTTCTAAATGCACTCAACTTGACTCAATTCAATGGATTTTTAAAAAAAATTGTATAATTCATCTTGAAGGCTCTATAACTTACCTCGAATTCTTAGGCATTTCATAAAATTCTTTTAAATTCTCTTTAATTTTATTAAAACTCATCTCAAATTTAATTCAATAAATTTTTTCATATTTTTGAAATGTTTTCAATTCACTTAATTGCTTTTTAAATTTAGCTGGACTATTTATGAATATCATCGAATTCTTCTCATTTCCCATAAATTCCTCAAAATTCACTTAATTTTTACTTAAATAGATTTTTTCGATTTTAAAGAATCTTCCAATTCATTTGAATTCTCTTGAATTGTTTTGTAGTCATTAGTCACTTGTTTGGTTAGAAATTACTAGGATTTCAAAGATTTGAAGTTTTTTTTTAAATCACCCTGAATGCTTTTAAATTTTGTGGAATTCTCTTGAATTTTTTAAATTGGCTTTAATTCTTCTAAGTTCACTTAATTCTATTGAATTCAACGGATTTTAACAATTTTTTAAAGTTCCAATTTAATTGATAAGTCTTTTAACCTCACCTTTAATTCGTAGTCATTTCATCAAATTCTTTTGAATTCCCTTGTCATTTCAAATTCACAGATTTGAATTAGGTTTTTTTTTAATATTTTTAAATTGCTTCCAATTCATTTGAATTGTTTGGAATTTAACTTGAATTGTTTTGAAGTCTTATGAATTTATCCTGAATTTGTTATCCTTTGAGCGCGAAAAAAGTACCCTATAAGGATGTCAAAAAGTACCCTTTGGTCCCTATATTTTATCCCAGAGGGACTATGTGAAGCCTATGTTTGTTTTTAAGAAATTATATGTACTTTATACTGCTTCCTGCGGGCAGCAGCTAAACACACTTGTTTTCGCTTTTTTTGCCACCAGTATCCCGGAAAAGAATAAAATTGTAGATCCGCATTCTTATGCTCCGTATTTGAGCAACCTGCTATGTAAAAAATTCTTCTTGATCCGGTTTTTTAAGCTGAAACCCCTCAAATATTTACACTGTTATCCATGGTAATTGCATAATACGGCAGAATGACTCACCCAGCCGTTCAAAAATTTCGCCGTCTGATGGCGCTGCCAACATACTTGAATACTCTATTCACATTGACTGCTGTAGCCGCGTAAGGTGTATAAGGATCGTCTACCGTGATGCTCCTTATGAGCGCTATTTTCACTAACTGCAGTGGCCGCATGGAGTGAATAAGGAGCGTTCACCGTAACGATCCTTGTGAGCGCTATCCGAGGCACTGTTTACACTAACTGAAGTGGCCGTGTGCAATGATTCTACTTTGATTCTACCTCGTCCACCCTCTTGCTTATATACTCGCTTATTATATTATATACTATGTTTTATAATATTCAATACAGTGAACTTTTGTTGCTTCTTCGGACACCATTAAATCGAATATCGATTACAATAATTTATCCACAAATGTTTCATGAAGAAATTGTTTATATCAAACACGAAGTAAAAGTAAGGAGACCAAATGCCTATAGCACAAGGCATAAAAATGAATCCACTTTTTGGTGGCATAGGTCTCGCGCACAACAATAGAAACAGTTGCCGGCCGTCGCAAGTCACGTGCTCACAACCGACTACTGTTGTGCCATGTGACGTCACGCACACTCGCTCTACGAGCCCTATACGCACTGTGGTGCATTAGGTGATTAGGGCGAACGCTAAGACGCACTACTATCCTTATTTCGTACATTATTCGCGTTCCAAACACTATCTTCTTTCTTAAGGTTGCGTTCGAGTTAGGAACTACCTTATTCTCTTTCGCTTCTTCCTGTTTTTTACGTGAATATCGAGATACATTACACTCACGCTAATTCCGTATCGCCAACATTATTTACCGTATTCTTTCCCTTATTTACACTGATTCGAGAGTGAGAGGCCCCTCGTGCCTGGCCTCAAGTAGATATTTTCAAAACCTATCATAAATTTCGTAAATAAGTATCACTTCTATAACTAATATTTATCAGGTCATTAGGCTTACATATAGTGCGCGGTAACATTCCCAAGCGCGGAAAATTCCCGAAAAAGAAAATATTCAAAATACAAAATTCGTAAACAATACGATTCCCCACAGCTTATGATATTGCCGAATTTGAAAATTTCCGAATTATAAAATACCCAAATCTAAACAAATACAAAATAGTTAAATAATAAAATATTATTAAATATGTTTCTTTCATTAACATACTCTCTAAATATGAATCAGTCAAAAATTCACTGATTGAAATAGTAGTTGGACATTCCGCTGATTAATCAGTGATTACGGACTTTCCACTAATCAATTCAGTAACACCAGAGTAAATCATGCGAGACATAACCTCTAAGTTTTAAAGTGAAGCGTTGTTGTTATTCTTTTATTACGTAGCAAAAAAAATTTTTTTAAGAAATAAATTTTTGAATTTTTGGACTGCAAGTATGCTGAATTTACTGCGGGAAAAATATACTCTAACTCGTATAAAAAGTACTTACTTGGCGGGTGTGTACATGACAGTCGAATTTTGAAAGTAAAGAAATATGTGAGGTTTTTTGTCATTTAGAAGCATCAAATCTTTCCAAAGTTTTTAATATTTGATCCCATTTATGGGTTTTTAGTTTTTACTATGATTATTTCATTGAATCTACTTAAATCTTATTTTATTATGACTGCTAAATTGACGTAGTGCACCCAGCTAACCTGTTACCATCCTGAAAGGTTCCTGAATGATCACATGTTATCAGAGGAATTGTTACTTGTATCTCAGTCTCCTAGCAGGTAACGGCATAATCGCCCTAGTTTACTAGGGAGGCTTGTTTGCAACCGTTCCCTGTCAGACTAGTAACATGGCGGTAACAGCCGGCAGCGATCTTCATTTATACATATACATTTTGGGTCTAACCTCTATAATTTAATTTCTTTTTCGTAAGGGTTCAGCTGATAAATATCTGTTTTTTTATAAAAGCTTTGTTCACATATTATCTCCCTTTTCTGGAACTTATTTATCGTTTAATTATGTTCCTTTCCAACATTTTTGCAAAAATATTCATAATTATAATTCCGAAACGATGTATATTTTGAGGTTAAGCTGTCATTGCACGTTGCGTTTCCAAACATCACTTTGTTACAAGCATGTGATTACAATGGCGGGATAATGTTACCTGCTTCGCTTGTAATTTGTTACTAATTTGAGTGGGAAATATATTGTCACTGGGTGACCAGCATGGAAGTCACCAGTGACTGGTTTTTTTAATCTTGTTACAATGATGTGACTATTCGGACTAGTAACTGTGTTAGCTGGGCAGTGCTGTCAACTCTCAAAAGTGAAACTTTCACTGAATGAATAAGTAACTGTTCACTGATTGTTAGTGACCGGATTCTAGCTATTTGAATCAGTGAGATTCCACTGACAATCAGTGACTTTTCACTGATTCCGATTTAGAGAGTATCTTTTATTTAATTCATTGTTTATTATTCTATTATATCTTCATTATTGAAACAATTTTTTTATTGCTTAGATTCGGGAATTTCGTTTTCTTGTGTCGACAATTTTACAATGTTGGATATTTTATAAAGTTGAGAATTTCATTTCGGGAATTATCCATATTTAGGAATTTTTTAATTCGGTCACATTACAAACTATCGGAAATTTTCGATGTGGAATGTATTTTTTCGGGAATTTTTCAGTCGCCTCCCTCACATGGATTATAGGACGAGAAGCTATTACCAAATAGGCGTAGCCGTAATATAAGGAGCAATCATAGTAATAGGACAATAGGCAATAAGGTCAGTAGAGATTTCCGGTAAACTTGAGTCCTACAATCTGAAGACAGGTACAAAGTTGGTATTTCATTACCGCGAGCACAGTTCGAGTGCGCCCATACTTTACAGTTTACAACGCAGGTACAGAGACAAGGGCGATCCTCTTTTCCTCCACGGCTACCTGCGTAACCTTCCCCTTCCAGTGTGCAACGACACTACATATCACTGAATTCGAAGTTGCTCGATTTTAGGTCCTTTGTCTTTCAACTTACCTATTTCTTTCTGGCCTATTCCCCAATTAAAAATGCTAATAGGTCGACAAAATCCCTGACATTTTGGCGAGTTTGAGAATGTAATCGTAAATATACGTAGATTCTCGGCTATTCCGATTTGAAGTTAAAATTTTTGTAAGCTGTCAATAATAATTTCTTTTTAATTTTCTTTAATCATTTTTCATTAATTTTTATGAATTTTTTATTTTAATTTTAATTAAGATAAAATTAAAACTTTTTTTATTGATTTCAGATTTGATATTAATATTTTTAAATTAAAAATTGCGGATGGCTACAAGAAAGAGATACTGATTTTTCAATTGTTCGAATAACAATTTTTCAAACAATATGTTTATATCTGCGATATACGGCACAACTGATTAATTACATTTTTCATGATTAGAATAAAAACTATGCGTCTCATCCAAAAAATAGTATTTGTCAATTTTGTAGAAATTTTTTAGATGAACAATTTTGCTCTAAACATTTTTTTCGTATCTCATATGGTTTCGCTGGAAAGTGAAATTTTTTTTATCCAAAAAGTATTTTCGATGGATAAAACTAGAACCGTTGATCAAAAATGGCTCGTTCGAACTCCATTTCTATTTTTCGGCTTTAAAAAAGTATGCTGAAGGGCAATTCAATCTGATAATTCCTTCCAAAGTTATCGTGTTCACAGACAAGGACGACGAGGACAACAGACAGACACCGAAGTCAAATCCATTTTTTTTCAATTAGTGAGTCCGAGAACGTCGAGATTTGATGGAATCTGCGAAAGTCAACTTTCACATAAACCCAATACCTTCTCATTGAGATGAGAATGTTAAAAATTTGCATTCAACATTGAAATTGATTAGACAAATTTTTCTGAAATCAAAAATCAATTCATTATCAAACGGGAATTGTTCCGATAATTGAAAAGTATTTTAGAATATTGATAATTATTCTACTACAAAATAATAATAATTTTTTGCATGAGAAATTGTGAGAAAAGTACTCAAAAGTGCGTACATTTCGTGCAGAATTGACATTTATGGACCAGGCAGTACTTTTCGGGGCACTGGGATATGTGTTCGGAGTGGCAAACTCATATGATTGTTGCAATTATGGGCTTACGATATATATGTCGTAGGCATTATGCCGAATACGGCATTACGTCTAATGCCCGGGCAATAGTCGACCTTTCTTTCGTCTAATTCCCTGAATTCAAGGTGGCACTTAGTCGTCTGCATGTACTCATGGCTTATTGCCCAAAGTATAACCTGGGTAATAAGACGAATTTCATTTTAAATCAATAACTATTATACATTTACTTGAAATCAGAAAAATGCTATATCTATTGGTCAATGTATTATAAAAATGAAGGAATTGTGGAAAATTGAGAAATCTTTTTAAAATACATGAAATTATTTTTATTACCTTATAATATATTCATAGTAAATCCCAGTAAATGAAATCATCAATTTTCAAACATACAATTTAAAAAAAAATAAAATAGTTAAATTTTCAAACAAGAAGTTGAATTTTCAACTAACATTAAAAAGATTCCACACTTTTTTCCTTCCGTCATTTTTAGAATACACCGTACAGTAGATATAGCATTTTTTTTATTTAAAGTAAATGTAACGTCATGGATTTAAAATGAAATAAGTTTAATTTCCCAGGTTATTTTATTGAAAATTCAACTATTTTATTGGAAATTCGTCTCTGATGCTTGATAATTCATCTTTATTGGTTGAAAATTCACCTTTTAGGTTGAAAATTAAAGTAATTGCTTGAAAATTCATGTATTTTGTATAAAATTTGTCTTTTTTCAGAAAATTTATCCTTTGGATTAAAAATTCATGTTTTTGTTTTAAAAATTGTCTTTATTATTGAAAATTGATATCTTTTACTAGAAATGTTATCTTTTTTGGTTAAAAATGCAACTTTTTGGTTAAAAATCAATTATCTGTTTTCGTTGAGGATTCAGCTATTTTTTAAATATTCGTCTTTTGGTTGAAATATTAACTATTATATTTTTCGTCGAGAATTCTTTTCTTTTCTTGGTTAAAAATTCAACTACTTGGTGTAAAGCCGAACTGCTTTTTTGAAAATTCAATTTATTTGTTTGAAGATTCATCATCTTAGTTGAAAATTAGTTTTTTTTTCTAAATAAAAATATTATGTTAAACCTTCTTTTTTTTTGTTTGCAAATTAACCGTTTTAACGGAAAATTTATCATTTTTATTTTATGGTTAAAAATTGATCCATTTTGTTAAAAATTCTTTCTTATTTTCAAAAATTAATGCTTTTGACTACTACAATTATTTGATGTCGGATAATTTTTATCGGATAATTTTTATCCGACTCCCGATAAAAATTATCCGTCGTCGGATAATTGTAGCTTTCATTTGTTTGCAACGGTTTTATCCAACTTCAGATACATATCTCTGGGATTTACTGTGAATGTATTATAAGGCAATACAAGTAATTTTATGTATTTTAAAAAGATTTTTCACTTTTTTTACTCTCTTCATTTTTATAATACACTGACCAATAGATATAGCATTTTTCTGATTTCAGGTAAATGTAGCGATATTGATTTAAAATTAAATTCATGTATTTTGTTGAAAATTCATTTTTTCGGTAGAACATTATTCTTATTGGTCAAAAATGAATCTTGTTAATTGAAAAATCAAATAATTGGTTGAAAATTCGTCTATTTTATAGAAAATTTAATTCTTTTGCTAGAAATTTAATCTTTTTTGGTTTAAAATGCAACTGTTTGCTTCGAAATTAATAATCTGTTATCGTTGAGGATACAACTATATTGTTAAATATTCGTTTTTTGGTTGGAATATTAACTATTACATTTTTCGTCGACAATTCTTCTTTTTTTGTTAAAAATTCAACTACTTGGTGGAAAGTTGAACTGCTTCGTAAAAACTAGTTTAATTGTTTGAAAATTTAAATATTTTATTAAAAAGAAAGTTTATGTTTGAAAATTGATGGTTTCATTTACTGGGATTTACTATGAATATACTATAAGGTAATAAAAATAATTTCATGTATTTTAAAAAGATTTCTCAATTTTCTACAATTCCTTCATTTTTATAATACATTGACCAATAGATATAACATTTTTCTGATTTCAAGTAAATGTATCATAGTTATTGATTTAAAATGAAATTCGTCTTATTGCCCAGGTTATCCTTTGGGCAATAAGCCGTGAGTGCATGCAGACGACTAAGTGCCACCTTGAATTCAGGGAATTAGACGAAAGAAAGGTCGACGCAGGTAGATTCATGTCCGTGCCGGCATTAGGAATATTGCCCGGGCATTAGACGTAATGCCGTATTCGGTCTGATGCCTACGACATATACATACTGCGATACAAAGCTAAATTTTATATCAGTGGTAGTTTCCGTTTTTTAGGAATGGGAGTTGCAACTTCACGGGAAGTTAGCGCACTGAGACCAACTTTTGACAAAAATTACAGGATAACATTTTTTTGTGGCACTAATTACCACTACATTAACAATAAATTCTTGTGCATATTGCCCATGTCAATATGTCAGTGTAGTAATTGCAGCTTCATGGACCTAAAATATTTTGAAATCCCATTAAGTTATATGAATTCAATGATATTCCTTGAGATTCATTGAAATATTTGAAATCCTATGAAATCTTTTGAGATCCTGTGAAAGTACTGAAATCCTTCGAGACATTATAAAATCCCGTGAACTCCTTGAAAGTCTTTTCAGATGTTGAGAAGCCTACAAAATCCTCTATAATCCTTTGATATCTTTGTAAATATATCCAAAGATATTATACACCTAGATGCGGCAAGTGGCGGCAGAGTGGGGATAGAATAATTAGCAGGGTAAGATAAATGTAGACGGCGCTGTCGGCGAAAATCTTACCGTCCCCGCTGTGCCTCTCTACCCGCTGAAGTATCCATCCCCTCTTAACAGTTGTCGTGAGTAAAATGGGCAAAAGAGGCGCTGTCGCCGAAAGGAATTTCAGTAGATAATATAGTTTTCTGAAAATATTCATGATCACTAGAGCAATTCGAAGTTACCCGGCGATCGATGTCAATAACAATCAATAAACAAATGAATATTTATCACTGTTTAATGAAATTATATTCCGTTCTAATTCAACTGTAAATAATAATTGCATGGTTTTTGTTTAATATGATCCGTTTAACTTTTAAAAATAATTATATAAAAGACATAACGATTTGCATGATATATTGTTCAAAATTGCAGTGTAATTAACGAATTATAATTTCGGCGTGAATTTCGCTATTTTGAATAACGTAACGTAAATAACAACCAAGCAGTGAATATTTTGTAACTTTTATAACAGAATACGCCAGAATAGAAAAAAGAAAAGATAACGTAATTTTTTTGATTCACTTCGACCTTATTCAAAATTGTTCAACTGCAGACGATTTACATATCTGAAATTTTACATTCATTGACAATGAAATTGTCCTTCCATTTTCTGCACATGAAGTTGATATGATTTGATTGGGAAAGTTTAGATTTTAAGAAATTTCTAATTTCTTATGTACACTTTAAAATTAACCGACAAAGACGAATTTTCAACAAAATACATGAGTTTTCAACAAAATAAATACATTTTTAACTAAAAAGTATCAATTTTACACCAAAAATAGAAGTTAAATTTTCAGTTAAAAAGTAACTTTCAACCAAGGGAATTTTCAACAAACTAGTTAAATTTTCAACCAAGGAGATGAACTTTCAATTAGAATGATAAATCTTTAACTAGCATAGTTAAATTTTCAGTTAAAAAATAATTTTTCAACAAAACTAAAATGAAGAATCTTAAAAAATGACTTTCTAACAACAAAAATATAGAAAAGATATATTTTTAATAAAAAGGGAATAGTTACATTTTCAATTTAAAAAATTCATTTTTCACCCCCACCCCCTCCCCACACGAATTTTCACAAAATAGTAAAATATTCAACCTAAAAGATGAATTTTCAACTAAAATTACGCATTTTCAAGGAAGGAGATGACTTTTGTACCAAACAAGGCGAATTTTTTCCAAAAGACATGAATTTTCACCCAAGTAGTTGCATTTTCAATTAAAGAAGTTACATTTTTAATGAAAAATGGAATAGTTACATTTTTAATTTAAAAAACTAAAATTTTATCCAATAGAAAAACTAATTTTCAACATAATAGTTAAGTTTTCAAACAAAGAGATGAATTTTCAACTAAGAAAGATAAATTTTCACCACAAATTAAATATATTTCATTTCTGGTGAAAATTTAGCTATAGCTAAATTTTCAGTTCAAAAAATTAATTTTTTAACTAAAAAACTGATTTTCAAGAAAATATTTACATATACATGAGTTAAAAAAATGTTGAACCTCTGTTTGGCAGCCTTTTATACAAAAAATTTGTTATTCTCTTTGTCAATACGAAATTCATTGATATGTTTAGTTCTTCAATGGTTATTACTCTTTTAATTTTCTGTCTGTATCGTTCAGAGGGTGTACAATTTCAATCCTTCACGTCATTACTTTACAATGATTTATTAAATGTATTTGACCAATTAATAGCTAAGTATTTATTTAATTATAACGATCAGAGAACCAATTTTTGAAACAATTTTAATTTAACCTAAATTATAAATTGTAAACTAATATAACAGAGAATTCAATTCGCAATTCATATTGTCTTATTATACCTTATTATGTACGTTATTATGCTAGATAAAAATTTGCTTTTGAAATTATAAAAATTCAAAGAATTATAGGTAGATATGACGTGTTGAAGAAATAGAAAATATTTATGGAAAAATAACAAAATCAATGGGATCTAATTTCTAACAGGAGTATCAGAAGTGCCCCGCCCTCTCGCCCGAAATGTATACCTGCTTTTCTTTACATCTCCAGGTTTAATCGTTAAATTTAAAGGATGGGGTACTCGGGAAATTTACTAATGCCCATGTGGAAATTTTGGACTTACAAGGGGAAGGCCTCAAGTATGAAACTGAAATCGAGTTCGCATGACGATAATTCGAAAGATTATCGAATTTCATTCGACACGTGTCACGGCTTTTTTGTAAGTGGAGCCTAGTTTTTTAAATATTAATGTTTTAAAATTGAGGCTACCTTCACTGATACACTAGTATTAGTCACGCAGGAAATTTTTCAGCCAGCGGCGCTGGCCCTGCGGTAGCGTGCCTGCTTGCGACTCGCTGCTGTCGGGGTTCGAATCTTTTGGCAAGATTTTTTTTTTTTTTTAATAATACCAAAAATTTTAATTATTATCAGTAACAATTTTAATATATAATATTTCGGAAGGTTGAGAAAATTAGACACTTTCTAATTATAATATCATATAATATATTAAATAATACTCTTTTTTATCTTTATAATTATGAAGTACATAATTTGGGGTGATAATCGTCAGTTGGAGTTTTCACGCGTCCAAGTAATTGGAAAACAAACTTGATTGACGTTCAAAATTTTACTCTGGCTATCTATTCTTTCTGTGGTTGTTCTTGGTACCTCAAAGAGAAAATCAAATGTAAATATTTACCCCGATTTTAAGGTGAATATTACTGTAATCATATAAAGTACGTTTACCGAGTCAACTTATTGTACCTTATTTTGTTTTGATTCGAAACGATTACATTTTATCCATTTGAAAATCAACTTCAAAAAATTCAACCTTCCGAAATATTATATATTAAAATTGTTACTGATAATAATTTAAATTTGTGGTATTATTAAAAAAAAAAAAAAATCTAGCCAAAAGATTCGAACCCCGACAGCAGGGAATCGCAAGCAGGCACGCTACCGCAGGGCCAGCGCCGCTGGCTGAAAAATTTTCCGCGTGACTGACACTAGTGTATCAGTGAAGGTAGCCGCATTTTTAAAACATTAATATTTAAAAAACTAGGCTCCACTTACAAAAAAGCCGTGACACGTGTCGAATGAAATTCGATAATCTTTCGAATTATCTTCATGCGAACTCGATTTCAGTTTCATACTTGAGGCCTTCCCCTTGTTAGGCCATTTCTAACAACGGGCGCAGTACTGCGCCTGTAATGGCTAGCTACAGCTGGCTGACCAGTACGGGCATAGTACTGGCTGAAACCCAGGCATAGTACTGCGTCCGTGCTGGAAAACCAACACTGGCATACAAGCGCTGGCCCTGTGCTGGTAGAACTCTGGCCTAATGAATGACGGCCAACCCGTTTCTTGCGGAGTTACGCCAATCGTCGGTTCAATACTGGCAATGTACGGGCCCAGTAAAAAACGCTGACAATGGCCACAGGTGGAATTTTCCTTACTCTGCCGGAGTTCACCACCGTCGCAACACTGGCTCAGTACTGGTCACCAGTACAGATAATCGGTCATTCGCCAAGTACTGGCTAACGGCTGGCTCCACGATCGGCGCAGTACTATGCCGACAGTATAAATATTTGAAAAAAATTTGAAATACGTTTAAAAGTATGGTTCATGTGTTCTACAGTGTCTAAATACTATAAATACAACTGTCGTGAAAACAACTTTTTTCCTGTTTTTTTTTAAGACAAAAATTCTAAGTTCCATCTTTATGTAAAATTATAAATGTTCAGAAAAAATTACATTTTATGTCAATCTTAAACATGGTAAAATGGTCTAAAACACCTAAAACTCGAACCTTACACGAAAGTTTAAAAAAATTTGTTATTAAAAAATTGTCAAAGTTCACGATCAAATTTCTAAGTTCCGTCGTTAAAAATTTTAAATGTTCATAAAAAATTACATTTCCTGTCATTGTAGAAAGTTGTAAAGTAGTCTAAAACGCCAAAAAACGAAATATTACACGAAGAAAAATTGTAATCGATTTAAATTATTTATTTTAAAATTATTTTATTGATATTCCTGTTAACAGTTAACAGTAAAAAAGAGTTTAAAATTTGGTGTTTTAACTTTTTTGAGCTGTACCTTATGAGGATGGATTTTTTCATCGAGTTTCAACTTGTAGGTTTAGCGCAATGGTTAAGACTCCCGACTGCTAGGCGATAGATTTAGGTATAGATGTAGGTTCGATACCCCGTAGCGTTAGAAATTTTATTTGTAATATAATATTTAAGAATGTAATATATGTATTTACTTTACACAGGACCATTAATATTCAAAGTAGATGGGTCCTAAAAACAATTCAATGATTTTTTATCATTCTTTAAATTAACTGCGGCATTTTCGTACGCCAGGAGTTTGCCAGTACTGGCACAGTACTGCGCCTATTGTGAATTTTCTATTGTGGCAGTACTGCGCCAGCATCGATATTCAGTATTGGGCCAGCACTGGCACCCCAGTACAGAATAGTGTTATCATCCCAGAGATATGCCAGTATAGGTACCAGCACTGGCTGCCAGTAACTTGCCAGTACTAGCCGGTACTGGCGCAGTACTGCGCCCGTTGTGAATTTCCCATTGGGTGCTAACAAAAGCTATTCAGTTAAAATTTCAAGGACACTTTCCTGCATCATGTTTTAGGTTTCTTGTTTGAATTTTAGAATTTAGATCTTTCAGACCAGCCAGAGATATAACTGATCCTTAAGATTTTCAAAAAAGGCACCAAAAATACTTTTCTGAGACGCTATTGATTTATGCGTTTCGTGAAATTCTGCGTCGAATGATATATACTTTGAAGACACCATTTTTTGACACCTCATATATATAGGGGCCGTTCAAAAAATGCTGAAAAATACAAAAAAGTTTTTAACACAGCGACAAATCAGACAAATCAAATTTTGTATTCGAAATTATAATTTTTCGAGCTGGAAAAGGGAAGGGAAAAGTTCTGTCGCACCCTATCCCTTTCCCAGCTTTATGATTTCTTTACAAAAATTGTCAGAATTACTCTATTTAAAAATTTATGATCAAAAAGTCTTTTCTATTCATGCGTCAAATTTGAATTATGTCGATGAAAAAAGTTTTTCTGTTTGAAGCAGATGACTCAAATATTATAAATGAGCCATAACTTCCTTTATCTTCAATAAAGTGTATTAATATTATAGATCAATCGATTTTCCTCGATCAAGGAATCTTTTCCGTTCTTGCATCAATTTTGAATTATGTTAGTGAAAAAAATTAATATAAAAAATCGTTTTTTCAAATATTATGCATTACTATAGCTTCCTTACTCTTCAATAAAATGTATAAATGCTATGGGTCAATCAATTCGTCTTGAATCAACACAACTTTTCTATTCTCGCATTAACTTTAAATTATGAGAATGAGAAAATTTTTACTATAAAAAACGATTTTAAAAATATATAAATTACCATAAGTTCCCTACTCTTCAAAAAAAGGTATTCGTCTCGAATCAAGGAATCTTTTATATTCTTGCATCAATTTTGAATTATGCTAATGAAAAAAGTTTTACTATAAAAAACCGATTTAAAAAAAATTATTCAGTGCTAAAAAAAATGGAATAAATATTTTTAGAAATCTTTAGGTCAGTTTTAAGATATTAGTGAGGAAAATAAGCCCTCCAAATTTCATCAATTTATCTGCAACCGTTTTCTAGTTATCGTGTTCACAAAAAACCGTGACATCCACACACACATCCATACACACACACATCCACACACACAGAGCCAAACAATTACTTAGAACATTGTATTATACATTTTTAAATTGAGGAAGGTTTAATTAAATGAATTTGAAAATGTTACCATTACAAAGCTTCCTCTATGAGGAAGCAAAAACTTGAGTTTTCAACAAAATAATTGAATTCTCCACCTAAAAAGATGAATTTGGAAGAAAAAAGTGTAATAGTTGATATTTCAAGCAAAAAAAAAATTAAATTTCATCCAAAAAAATGAATTTTAAAATCAAGCAGGATACATTTCAACAAATAAAGATTTTTCAGTTATGAAAGAAAAAAAATTTATCCAAATCGTCGAACCTTCAAGCTAAAAGACGAATTTTCTGTACAAAAATGGAATTTTCAACCCAAAAATATTAATTTTCAGAAAAAATTATTTGTTATAAAATAGTTAAATTTTCAAACAATGAGATGAATTTTCAACTAAAAATATTTATCTTCAACAAAAAAGTTATTTCTTAACAAAGTTAAGCAAAAAAGATTAATTTGCAACTAAACAGTTGCATTTTTATCCAAGAAAGATGCAATTTTCATCCAAAAAAGATTTTATTGACTTTTCCATATCAAAAAATGAGTCTTAAACAAGAAATAAATTTTCTACGAAAATAGTTGAATTTTCAACCC
>CAKNYM010037295.1:857-14048 GCA_932195095.1 Andricus curvator | reverse complement strand
ACTTTCTTTCCTACTCTCAAGCTTTTTTCTGTGATCTGTCTTAGGCTAAATATCTGATCTGTACATGATCTTCCTGGCATAAATCCACTTTGGACTTCCCATATTTTTTCTTCTGTGATTTCCATTACCCTACGAATAAGTATTTTTGAGTATATTTTACTTACGGTACTTAGTAGGCTGATACCTCTGTAATTACTGCAGTTGCTTTTATCTCCCTTTCTTTTGTATATTGGTACGATAATCGCTTTTTTCCAATCGTCTGGGACTTTCCCCGTCTCGATACATAAATTCATCAATTTGCACAACCTGTGAGGTATGTATTCGCCACCGTATTTAAGCATTTCAGCGCTAATACTGTCTACGCCAGCAGCCTTACCGTTTTTCAAGTTCTTAATTATGTCTCTGACCTCAGTGACACAGACTTTTTCAATTGTGTTTTCTAATGCATTGTGTTCTATGTCGCAGTTTTGTTGTCCTATATCTTCACCTCCTAATAGTCCTTTAAAAGAGTCTTTTAAAGCGTCTACTATCCAGTCTATACCCGTGTGGAAAAATTTCGTGGCAGTCTTGAATCATGCTAAAACCAGTACAGTTTTTCTCAAGTCTGTCTATTCACGCAATACTAGCCTGGCACTACACTGGCGCTTTCTAGTTTTACTACATGTTTGATTCAAACCTTTCTGCTGTCTAGTCCCATTCTTGGCGCTATCTAGGAGTTCGTTACGAATTTGAATATATAAAGATTATCCAGATTTTAGCTAGTTTCTAGATAGAATCACGGTTTGGACTTAAACAAAAATGACAGAGGTGAATTTAGAAAATAATAATTTTTGAATAAAAGATTTAGGAAATTATAATACACAGTTGTACAAATTCTCAAGCAATAATTAATTGTAGACTATCACATATTTAAGATAGTAAACAATAATTGTTGAAGGTGATAGAAATCTTAATACAAGAACTGCAGTTTCAAGAACGATTTTTTTAAGAATGTTTAAAAACATTTTGTTTCAATTGAATTATATAGTGAAGTTATAATGAATTTATATTGAATTTATAATAGTTATAATATGTATAATACTATGTATAATATTTTTGAGATTCCAGAAAATTAAATATTATTATAAAAGATTCATTTAATTTATTTTAATTATTTATTGATTCCGTAAATGATAATTAAGCCTAACGTATTAATTATTTGAAATAATAAACAATCATTATTTCGTAGCCTAATCGCAAGTAACATCACACAAACTTTATTTTTTTCAATGATTTATTCACAAATCAAGCATTTTTAATGTTTAAAAATTGTTTATGTTTTATTGAAATAAATAATTGGATGTAATGAATTGAAATTCATGTCCGACAAAAAAGAAGAAAAATTTAACTTTTAGATGGCCGAGGTGTTAAGGCGACGGGACAAAGTTACAACAATAGAATAGGAAGTTACATCAGAAGTTCGACACCCGGCGTATGTACAAGAGTATACCATTAAACCATTTCCCTTTCAGGGTAGGCGTGACACTACCCGATTCGGGTAGTGTTTCTAGGTTTTTCTTGTAGTTATAAATAACTACAAGTGTGGGCTCACCACACCGACGATGTGCCAACAGCACTCATGTCAGTATTCTTGAATGGTCACCCATCCAAGTACTAACCGCGTCCAACGCTGGTTAACTTCAGTGATCTGACGAGAACTGGGTTTTTCAGCGTGGTATGGCCGTTGGAGATTTGCGGAAACTCATTTCTTCATTTTTTTGTGTACAAAAACTTTTTTTATATTTTTAATTAACTGCAAAATCTATATATTGGACTTTTATGGCATAAAAAATAATTATTTTATTTAATTAATAATTATTTTTTATCAAAATAGCCGATCTGTCTAGAAACTAGTTGATCCGAGCGTTACATCCCAGTCTAGCCACTGGACAGTCAGTCTGTGGCGCGCCAATGTCGACTCAAGGCGCACTGGACAGAAATAGTACAGCGCCACGAAATTTTTCCACACGGGAAGATGGTGTACTGTATTCTTCGGAATTGCATGATAAAAATATTTCTACTACGTCGTGTTGTATACAGTACCAGTGCAACGATGGTTTTCGCATTGGGATAATCCACTGCTTCATAAGAATATCTAATTGTTCTTGCGGTGCATTCTGTGCAAAATTTAATAGTGGTTACGAATTGTATGCTGTCGTAAAAAAGTGTAATAGAATTAATGAATTTAAGGCTCCGTTAGCTAATACAGTATATTTATCTTATATTCATAAACTGACAATGACAGAAAATGAAGAACCTGTTATAATAAGTGTGAAAGATCTTATTACGGTTTGTTTTAAAATTGTCATCTCTGGCACATCATCAATTACGTATGCTATAGAACCTGAAAGTCTGACAGAATATGAGTGATGAGCATAATTGAATGAAATGTTAACATTATAAAATCAATTTTTAAAATAATTTATAACTAATGTAACATTCATGATCATAGTGTTACAGATCATACATGTAATATTTTTATAAAAAGAAAATAAATAAAATGACGGCATATGCAAGAGTCTAATATTTTAATATTTAGGTAGCAGTTAAATAAAATATAAAATAAAAATCAGATATTATAAATCTCTCCTATATTGTCCTAGACACTAGGCCGGTGGAATAAAATTGTTCGGGCTAAGGATTTTTCTTTTTTATTGAATGGGAAGGGAGGGGGATGGCAAGATCAACAAATTCTGTTAGTAGTAATTACCGATCTAAGCAATTTCCGCACGGGATGAAAAAGATACTTCACTAGATTTTCCAATAGTTCAAATATCCTTACATACATACTGAGTAATTAAATATAGTTACGTAGTTAAAATTTTTCACTTTTGCTATACTTCCACTATACTTTAAAAATACTTAGCTTATACTTCATATATACTTCAAAGATACTCAAGGCATTCTTAGAAAATACTTCATATCTCTTGTTTCGTCATACTAGAGATATATAAACTAATGTCGAAGTATGGCAGAAGTATTGTTCTAATAAAGCCTAAGTGTGTGTCATATACAGCTGATAGATATACATATAAAGTATACTTAAAGTACTTCAGCTATACTTAGATTATACTTTAAAAATACTACCTAATATACTTACGGTATACTTGATTTGTATTTATGATATACTCAATATTTACTTCAGACATACCTCAGACATACTTAAAATGTCATTTCTCATGACATTCAAAATATATGTTTAAGTCCAAAATTATTTCATCCATATACTTATGACATACTATATACTTACCCTGTGTTTTATTTATATTTCAATTAAATTTAAAAATACTTGAAACATACTTTATCTATACTATGGCAGACTTCATGTATATACAATAAATACTTTATTCGTACTTCATCGAAACTTTGATTCTACTTGAAAAATACTTCACAGCTACTTATGACATACTTTATATATATATATATATATATATATATATATATTTGTGCTATATGTTACATTTAGCTAAGATATACTTCTAAAATACACAAGGCAAATTTGATTTTTACTTTGGTTATACTTCAAATCTACTTAATCGATACTTCTATTATACATTAAAAGATACTTCCCTTATACTCACGCCATACTTCATTTATACTACATATATACTTTAAATATATTTAAATTATACATCAACCACACTTTAATCAAATATACTTCAAGTATGGGATCGTCTCATTTACCATACTTTTGTTATACTATGGTAGTCAATGATTGATCACTTCCATACACTGAGAGACCATTTGTTAGAATAAATGAAAAAAATGAATTAGAATTTGGTATAAAATCGTACCAAAATAGGGAAAACTGAGGTTTTATTACACTTATTCGTATTACAGTACCGAAGTTTAATATTATCATACGAGTATTTAAAACACGAAGACGACAAAGTAGTATTCTAAATATGAAATAGTATGAATCTCCATTTCAAGAATTAACACTATGAAAAAGTGATATTCTTTTTACTGAGTTTTCGAAAAATAATTTAAATAAGAAAAATAGTGAATATCATAATCTCGAAAACGTATTTTAGAAATTGATATTGTCTATATGAAGTTGACAGAAACCTAAGCCGCATAGCAAACTATGAAATCCTTATTGTTGATTTTTCATATAGTTTCGTTTGAGAATGCTTCTCGAGTGTTTCCGCCGTTTTCCGATCGAGCCCGATTGAGCAGTGCCAAATATGGAACGCATGGAACACCGGCCGCGGTCGGTCTAATCCAATTCGGTTCAATTAGATTAATGCATGTAAATATTGTAAAATCCCATTATTATTATTTTTAAGAAATTACTTGAAACAAAAAATTAGCTGAACGAGAAAATTAATTATACCTTTATTTTATTTCTATTCTCTCCTCCAATCCCTGTCCAGATTTTTCAAAATCAAAAGCGTTTTCTGATACCAAAAATTGTAAAAAGAGCATTTAATGCGTAAATTTTCAAAATCATAAACCTCTTTTTTAAATAGTCAACAATGTTTTATTACTACAATCTTTTAACTGTCAGAAAATATATATTTTTTTAAATTAATATATAATATTGTACACATTAATTATATCTGACTCCTTAGTTCTGTCAAAAGATGCTTGGTTGTAGTCAAAAAGGCGCTTTTATCACATGTATGCCGACAGGTTATGTTTCACAATATTTTAAATAAAAGTTAACTCTTTCTATTTTCAATTCATTCATTTACTATGGGATTCAAAACATGAGGAATTTTTTCTCTCGAAATTTATACACTAAGATAATAAGATTTAATTAAATGAGTACAATTTATAAAATATTACATCTAAATACACTCAGGTTTATTATAATGAGTTACTGAGATATCAGATTGGATAATATTATTCATACAAGAATATTATCAGTTCCTTTTAAAAAAATGTATTTTATAAAAAATCAATTCAATCTTTGAAAGTGATAAAATGTTTAACTCATCTATTAACCAAATTTTTGAAGCAACAAATCACTCGTGAAACAGGGCCCAGATATTTTTCATACTGCCCTGAATTGTCAAGCGACGCCGGTTTGCCGAGATTTTTGCCAAATATTCCATAATATAAGTTAGCCGTGGGGTTTAGTTGTTAGGGATAAAATGCGTTAGTGCTTCGGGTAAGTTAGGTTCGAATCTCGCCGCAGCGATTCCGATTTTTCATAGCGATTAAGCGTGCGATTATGTATGTAGTGAATAAATTGAGTATATAATAATACAAAATATAATTGTACGCGTGTTTCCGTATATAATTGTATTTTATTTGTGTATTTAGTTCCTCCTTCTGAAGGTTGAATCTTTTGGTGGAGTGAGTTATTTTTCATATAGTCGTTTGAGATTCTCATATGCTTTGTATGGCAACTTCAAAAGATGTTCTCACTCTTTCGAATAAATTGTATTACTATCGTTTTACCTTCGCTTGTCAACTCTGATATAGTGAATTTTAAATTTTCGCAAGTTTTACAAGAGTTAGTGCAACATCCTTTCCATTTGTTCAAACAAAAATATTAATTTTGCCGGCTGAAAACCACTATATTAATTTTTGATACGCAAACCCTGTTTTCCCTATTTTGGAACGATATTATACTAAATTCTCATTCATTTTTATGACTTATTCTAACAAAAAGTCTCTCAGTGTACTTAAGATTTTTACCCGGGTTGTATCTTTGACTAGTTCTCTTAGTCTTTCATCCGCAATAACGAATTCAATTGCACTGCGGTTATTTCCTTTACACCAGGTATACGTGTGGATCATTTTATGTCGAAACCAAGTATTGGTAATAAATAGGCCCTTTTCTAAGCATAAGCTAACTAATTTTTCCCCGTTATAATTTTTTCTTGTTGGATCTCCAAAATTACCTAGCACCCTTTCTGTATCTGTATCCTGGCGTTGGACGCCGACACATCCGTTTATATCTCCTAGCAGAATTATTCTTTCACCTCGATCGCAAGTACTTATTGTATCATTTAAAGTGTCCCAGAAGGCGTCTTTAACCTCCCTCGAATCGCTATCAACTAGGGCGTAGCACGCTATGATAAATAATCTTCTGATTCCTACCTTCATTCTAACCCACAGCAATCTGGGCGATACATATCCTTGATCTCTGAGATGCTGTCTTGCTTTTTCATTCATAATCAAACCGACCCCTTGACTACCATGTGATTCACTATCTACTCCTGACCATATTTCAAAACCGCCTTTCAACACCCCATTTTCTATGTTTCTACTTTCGCAACCCTTTTTCTTCATCTCAGGTACACATAAAATATCTAGTTTCCTAGCATGCATAGTTTCTCGTACCCAATGGGAAATTCACAACGGGCGCAGTACTGCTCCAGTACCGGCTAGTACTGGCAAGTTACTGGCAGCCAATGCTGGTATCTATACTGGCATATCTCTGGGATGATAACGCTATTCTGTACTGGGGTGCCAGTGCTGGCCCAGTACTGAATATCGATACTGGCCCAGTACTGCCACAATAGAAAATTCACAATAGGCGCAGTACTGTGCCAGTACTGACTAGTACTCCTGGCGTACGAAAATGCCGGCGTTAATTTAAAGAATGATAAAAAATCATTGAATTGTTTTTAGGACGCATCTACTTTATCCATTCATCATCATACGACTGCATATCGTCCGAATATTATTTATAATTTCAAAAATTAAAATTTCATTCAAACATTTTGTTTAATTTTAGCACCCACTACTGCTATACTCTAACGATATGACAAAAAGGTATATAAAAAATAAATATTAATTGATTGCGAGTATTTTGACTTTGAATATTAATGGTCCAGTGTAAAGTAAATACATATATTACATTTATAATATTATAGTACAAATAAAATTTCTAACGCTACGGGGTATCGAACCTACATCTATACCTAAATCTATCGCCTAGTAGTCGGGAGTTTTAACCATTGCGCTAAACCTACGAGTTGAAACTCGATGAAAAAAGCCATCCTCGTAAGGTACAGCTCAAAAAAGTTAAAACACCAAATTTTAAACTCTTTTTTAATGATTAAATATTTATTATTATACAACAATATGTAAATGTAAAATATACGAACTGTTAACAGAAATATCAATAAAATAATTTTAAAATAAATAATTTAAATCGATTACAATTTTTCTTCGTGTAATATTTCGTTTTTTGGCTTTTTAGACTACTTTACAACTTCCTACAATGACAGGAAATGTAATTTTTTATGAACATTTAAAATTTTTAATGACGGAACTTAGAAATTTGATCGTGAACTTTGACAATTTTTTAATAACAAATTTTTTAAACTTTCGTGTAAGGTTTGATTTTTAGGTGTTTTAGACCATTTTACCATGTTTAAGATTGACATAAAATGTAATTTTTTCTGAACATTTATAATTTTACATAAAGATGGAACTTAGAATTTTTTTCTTAAAAAAAAACAGGTAAAAAGTTGTTTTCACGGCAGTTGTATTTATAGTATTTAGACATTTTAGAACACATGAACCATATTTTTAAACTTATTTCAACATTTTTTCAAATATTTATACTGTCGGCATAGTACTGCGCCGATCGTGGAGCCAGCCGTTAGCCAGTACTTGGCGAATGACCGATTATCTGTACTGGTGACCAGTACTGAGCCAGTGTTGCGACGGTGGCGACCTCCGACAGAGTAAGGAAAATTCCACCTGTGGCCATTGTCAGCGTTTTTTACTGGGCCCGTAAAGTGCCAGTATTGAACCGACGATTGGCGTAACTCCGTAAGAAACTGGTTGTCCGTCATTCATTATGCCAGAGTTCTACCAGCACAGGGCCAGCGCTTGTATGCCAGTGTTGGTTTTCCAGCACTGGCGCAGTACTATGCCTGGGTTTCAGTCAGTACTATGCCCGTACTGGTCAGCCAGCTGTAGCTAGCCATTACAGGCGCATTACTGCGCCCGTTGTTAGAAATTGCCTAAGTCCAAAATTTCCACATGGGTAGTTCTCTTACTTTAAGATCATTCACTCCTCTAGCATTCCAAACACCCAGTCTCCATTCATCGCCTGAAACTCGAACTTTACGTTTACCGTGAGCATGCATTTCGTCAATCAAAGTTTCAGTCCATTCCGAGGCTACTTTATTGTTTGTATTATTCATGTTTAGATTGTACACCCAACTATCACCTTCATACGCGAGATTTGTTTTGCGAGCCGAAATCATGTCCGAGTTAAGTGATTATTCGTCGTACAGTGGAAAGTCTAGTTGTAACGTCAGTCCCACCAAAACTTCTGTTACTGGGGTAGGGTGGGGGGCAGAGAAAGGAAAACCGAGAGTCTCAATTGGTTTGTGATTTATGCTGAGAAGGTTACCAGCCTTCAGCAGCGTTGTATTAGATAGGAGTTAATATGTGCTTATCTGCCGAATACTGGCCTACCTCTAAACAAGGAACCAAATAACTCTTTTTTTTTTTAAAAAGAGTTATAGATAAATATGTATATTAAATTTTCTCCTGCTTGAAATATTAAAATAGTTATAATACTTGAACTGCAATATTATAATTTTCTTTTTTTTTTTGAGAGTTTAAAGGTGCATTTAGGAATCTTTGAAAATAACGCGTGAAGGGAGACGTCATCGGTTTAATTTTCGAGTTTTCAAACACCTCAAAGTATCTTCAAAGATTACCCCCCCCCCCCCCCCCCAATCCTATCATTACATGAAGAAAAATTTTACTTCAGCAGAAATTAATATAAATTGGTATAAAATAAAGAAAAACTCATCTTTTTAAAACAGGTTGCAGGCCCTTCCATTTTCTCTCAAATTCCAAATTACACTTTAGTTACGCGGTTATAAAATCTTTTATGAATATTTTGGATACAGAAACAAAGTTTATAGAAAAATAATCAAACTGTAAAATTTTATATTTCGTTCTTTCCCTATTTTCGAATAGTCGACTGACTTCTTGAGGGACTCGAGTCAGACTGAGATTTTTTTTCCTTTCTGGACAAAGGGGTGCTTGGCAAGAGTCAAGTTACAACTGCGTTCCATTTTCGACCATTGGAAAAATTGAGTGTTTTGAAATGTTTGTACATACTTTCGGATGTGTAAGAAAAAATCTTGAAATACTGTGCAGTCCTTGATTTATTGTAAGCGGAAATTTTTGAAAAGTGTATTAAATATTATTATAAAACTTAGTAGAAAACCATTACATTAATTCCTGGAAATCCTCAAAAAGATTTAACATGTGAGGATCCCTCAAAATTTTTCGAAATTCCTTTGAAATCATTGAAATCAATTGAAAATTCCTACGAATAGCGAGCGGAAAAATCTTAAAATATTTGAGAATCCTTGAAATTTCATGAAGTATTATAATTTTCTTCAAATAGGCTCTTTGAATTTGAAAAAGAGTTATAGATAAGTGACAATATTCCAAGTTTTTAAAAACTAATTTTCAATTGTTTAAATAATTGTACTGGTTTAAACCATTTTTTCGGGTGTAAATTGTCAAAAGTTATTATTTTCCGTTATAAATCATACAGTTGATGAATTTCAAGGATGATATTTTTTGCCTATCATATTTGGTAATTACTTCAACAATTTTTCCCCTGTAAATCGTACAAATGTTTTTCTGAGGTAATGACACAATTAACAAATGTAAAAAGTAATATTTTTTTGTTTCGAATATTTGGCCATTGTTTCAATCATTTTCATTTGTTCCAACAATTTTTTCATCATTCGCAAAAGTTATTTTTTTCTCAAATTAATGTCGCAGGTAATAAATGTTAAGAGTGATACTTTTTGTGAAAGACAGTTCGCAATTATTCAAACCATGATATTACTTGTCCTCCACCTTTCCTATCAAAAGGCGCAAGTGAATGATTATTATTAACTGTTTAAATAGTTTCAAAACTGTCTTCTACAATAAATATCGCTCTCAACATTCATTAACTGCATTATTAATTCCATAGAATAGTAATTTTGAAGATTTACAGAGGAAAATATTGCTTCAATGATTGAAAATTGTTTCAATAATTTTAAACTACACAGAAAAAACTGAAGTTAAATTTTGTTGCATGTGAAATGTTCAGCTGTTAAAGATTACATGCTATTTGGCGAAAGTTTATCTTACGATGGAATAAAAGCTGTCGTCTGCTACGTCCTTCGCAGCAATGGAAAAACGGCAAATGAAAAGCTATAAATCAGGACACTAGATTTAGAACAACTTTTTACTTACCTAATTGTTATTTTGAAAATAATTAGACTTTATATATACTTCCTGCCACAGTCGGTATTTTTGGTTAAGAAGAAAACCAAAAAGTAGGAATCGAATTATATTTAAAGTTGGAACATTCAGTGGCGGATCTAGGTATTTGAATTCAAAGTAACAATATTTGCAAAAAAATTTGAAGGACTGAAAAATCCCGGAAAATAAAATTCCCGACTCTTTCAAATTCCCGAATTGGGAAATTCCCGAATAATAAAATTTTCGAATATGTAATAAAATTTCTGGTTAATAAAATTCCCGAATAATGAAATTCCCGAATTGGAAAATTCCCGAACAGTTTATGATATCACCGAAATGAATAATTCCCAATAGTTTATAATATTACCGAATTTAAAACTTCCCGACAGAAAATTGCCAAATTATAAAATATCCGAACTAGAAAATTTCCGAATTTAAACAAATATAATAATGAAATATTTTTATCAAGAAAAAATTATTTTTAATGCTTAAAGTTTCTAAAATTATTCGTTAACTTTGAAATTACGATAATTGAAAAAAATATATTTCTGGATGAAAATTGTCTTCAAATATTGTTATTTTAAATTCATACAATAATTTTAGAAACTTTGAAGAAGAAAAATATTTTTTCTTAGAAAAATATTTGATTATTGTATTTTTAAGAAATAAATAATATTGATTGAAAAACAATTTTTTTATTGTTTCGGGAGTTTTATAATGCAAGAATTTTTCAGTTCGTATATTTTATAATTTGGCAATTTTCTAGCGGGAATTTTAAAATTCGGTAATATTATAAACTGTCGGGAATTTTCCATTTCGGTAAGATCATAAACTGTTTGGGAATTTTTTATTCGGGAATTTCATTATTTGGGAATTATATTATTCGGAAATTTTATTTTTTAGGATTATTCAATCGTCCAAAAATTTTCATCCAAAAATATATTTTTTCAATAATTTTTATTTTGAATTCAAACAATAATTTTAGAAACTTTGATCAGAAAAAAATATTTTTTTATACAAATATTTGATTGTATTTTTAATGAATAATATTTATTGAAAATCATTTTTCCATTGTTTCGGGAGTTTTATAATTCAGGAATTTTCCAGTTTGGATATCTTATAATTCGGCAATTTTCTATCGGGAATTTTCAAACTCGGTAATATTATAAACTGTCTGGAATTTCCTATTTTGGTAATATCATAAGCTGTTCGGAAATTCTTTATTCGGGAATTTTCCAGTTAGGGAAGTTTATTACATATTCAAAAATTGTATTATTCGGGAAATTCCCAAATCGGGAATTTGAAAGAGTCATGAATTTTATTTTCTAGAATTTTTCAGTCGTCCAAACATTTTCATCCAAAAATATATTTTTTCAATAATTCAGAAACTTTAAATATTAAATTTTTTTTGATAAAAATATTTGATCATTGTATTTTTAATAAATAAATAATATTCATCGAAAAAAATTTTCATTTGTCTAAATTCGGGAATTTTATAATTGGGGAATTTTCTAGTTATTTGGATATTCTAGAATTCGGCAATTTCATGTCGGGAATTTTATTATTCAGGAATTTTCCAATTCGGTAATATCATAAACTGTCGGGAATTTCATCATTCAGGAGTTTTTCATTTCGGTAATATTATAAACTGTCCGGGAATTTTATAATTATGGAATTTTCTTATTCGGGAATTTCATTATTCGGAGATTTTCTAATTCAGGAATTTTACAGTCTCGAGAATTTTTCAGTCTACCCGATTTTTCAAGATAAGTGTATTTGGATATTATTTTTTATTTCGAGAAAGCTATTTAATTAAATAATAAAATCATTACACATTTTTTATGGATTTTATAATTTAATCGAATAGTTTTCAGAAAATAAAGAATAATATCCAAATACACTCATGGCGAAAAACCATTTTTTTCTGAGTTTTGAAAAAAATAAAGTTTTGTCCCAATGCAATTATGGTATTATTGTTCATCCCTCAGCTTGCAGACATCTTTGATTTCACCTACCTAACCTGAAATACCTGATAGAATATACTTAAATTTCCATCAATATTATCTTAATATAAAATGTTATCTACAGTACAAAATTAAAAATTAAATTAAAATGTTCAATTTACATTCAATATTCTTGATAAATATTTATTTAATAACTTTTTAAAATCAAATTTTACAAATCAGGGTGCCCTCATACGTAACAAAAATTCTGAGTTCAAAAAATTATTTAGAAAATGAAATGTTAAGTAATAATAATTTGAAGCATGAAATAAGGTCGATAGGAGTTGTAGTTGTTCAGAAATCATCTTTTAGCTTTAAAATTTTTCTTCGTAAAAAGGCTTTTATTTTGAACTGCAATACCGACGGTTCTCGAAACTTTCAAAACGGAAATTCATCTCTCATAACTTGTGAATTATGGTTAAGATCATAGTAAATATAGCGACTTTTTCGAATGTTGTCGAGTGCTTTATTGACAGTCATCAGAAATATATATAACCATTCGTCCGCGATAAGTGCAATTTTCTTTTTGACAAATTACAGGAATTAATTTTATGGCTTTTCCCTGACTTTTTGTAATAATTTTCTCATCCCTTTTCAAAGAATTTCCACGCGATAAATCAGGAAAATTACGGTATTTCAGAGGTTTCTTTAACTTATCCGAGATTATCCCTAAAAAATCTTTCTAAATCACTCATTATTCCGAACTTTTAACTTCTATTGCGACGTTATTGGAAAGTTTCTTCTTCTAAATATCAATTTCAGTGCTTTTGGGATTTTTAAGGATTTAAATCATAATATTGCAGTTCAATTATTATAACTATTTTAATATTTCAACCAGGAGCAAATTTCATCTATATGTTTATATATGGCTCTTTATCGAATTTTAAAGAATTAGGTATGCAAAGGAATTTCCAATTGATTTTAATGGTTTGAAAGAAATTTCAAATCT
>CAKNYM010037294.1:5605-28562 GCA_932195095.1 Andricus curvator | reverse complement strand
AAAAAGATATTTTGATTCGAAGAAAATTTCTTCAAATGAAAAAAAAATAAGTTCATTAGCTCTTAGAAATAAAATAATTTTTAAGTTATGAATTAACAATTTAAGTTTTTCAAATACGGACAACTTTTCATTGAACATTTTGAAAACGAGACTGAGACAAAGAAATATTTTCAAAAATAAAAACTAATAATCCCATTAGAATTTCATTTGAGCCAAAAATAAAATCAAGGATGTTATTTTTAAATTTTAAATCATTTCATTGATCAGGGTTTAATTCGCAAATGTAGTTAAACCTTTTAGATTTCCTTCAAATATATAAAAATGGATACCGTTTTTAGTATTTAGACAATTTCAAATTATTATAGCGCTAGAAATTGAACAAATTTCAATCCTCTAAAATACCACAATTTCTGAATTATCAATAATTGTACATGTAAGTTTTTCCAATATGACAAAGTATCAATATTGAAGATTGAATAAATATCACTATTTAGATTTAAAACTTAACAATTTAATAACCAGAATAATTTATTTATTAAATTATTTAATTGGTGTAAAAAATTTGCAGATTTCTTAATATTGAAAAATTCGTAATTAGGGATTTTTAAATATTTTATGTTTCTAATATCATAAAATAAAAATCCAGGGACCTGAAAACGGACCTTATGTGCGTTGAAAAAAATACATCGGTTGCGATTTAAATATAAAACTTTTTGTCGTATACAGTTAAAGTGTATTATGGAAATTTTTTTATCATTGTCTTCAAACTATTGATATAGTTTACGAAATGATTGGTCTTCCTGGACTTTCGAAATGAGCAAAAATAATAAAGAGAGTTTATTTAATGAAAAATAATTTTGTTGATCATTGCCGGAGAAGTAGGTTTACACAAAAATGATCATTCTTTCCTAAATTTTCAAAATCTTCTTGTATGTGTGGTCATAAGGCAAATATTTATGCACGTCAAATGCAAGGTGTTTTAATATTTCAGTACAGAAATAATCCTTATCAGGTGAGCATACATACATTGTAAGCCACCTTGACGAAATTTCAAAACGACTTTGAGAAAATATTCGTATCCTCTGGACAAAAATACTACTGTTTGGTTTAAAATTTAATTATTTTGTTAAAAATTCAACTGGTTGTTAAAAATTTATCCTTCATTGGTAGCAAACCAAACTACTGGGTTAAGATTTGGACTACGTTTTAAAAAATTCATTTTATTGGATGAAAAATTAAATGTTGTTTAGAAAATTTGTTTTTTTTGCTGAAAATTAATTTTTTAAATTGAAAATTCAACTATTCAATTTTTAGATGAAAGTAGGGGATGGTCGATTTATGAAAAATATGTTGTTTGAACGGCTATGAATAAATAATGGCTCGTTGTATGAGAAAATGTTGTGAAAGTAAAAAGTTTTAGTTTGTGGCAAGGCTTATTAAAAATATTTAAAAAAAAATTAATTCTGTTCACTGAGGGGCCTTATTTATAACAATTGTTATAAAAATGAAATAACAGAGCTTCGTAAACAATAAACAATATTATAAATGTTAGGTATTGGTTTTGCAATAGTTTTAGAGGAACTTATGTCACTGTTTGACCTGGATGATTTTGTAATTAAGAAATGAGATGTTTTTAACAAGAATTCACAAACAGAAGTTTTAATTCGATCGGAAGGTTTTTTTGCTTTTAATAGATCTAACCTCGATATAGACAATGTACCTGTTTTTAATTTTTCTGAGCAACTACATTTCAACTCTTAACGGTGGAAAGCTTAAGAAAATTAAATTTTCAACTGTTGCAAACTAATTTGTCTTTAATTTTTCAGGTTGAAAATTTAATTTTTAATTTTCAAGATTTCAACCTTCAACTATGAAAAATTTAGGAAAAGCGAATTTTAAACTGTTGCAAATTCAACTTCAAGATATAAAAGATAGTGAAAACTTGAACTACTGTAAATGGAACATTCAACTTGTAAAAACGGAAAAAATTGAACATGCAACTGTTGAAAATCAAAATTTTCTTTAATTTTCATCTTCTTAAAATACAATTCTCAAATATCCTTGATTTTCAACAGTTGCGTATTCAATTTTTTCCGTTTTTTTCCACTTGAATTTTCAATTTTTAGTAGTTCAAGTTTTCACTTTCTTTTATTTCTGGCAGTGGAATTTTCAACAGTTCAAAATTCACTTTTCTTAAATTTTTCATAGTTGAAAGTTTTGAAATGTTGAAAATTAAAAAAAAAATTTCAGCAGCTGAAAATTAAAAATTAAATTTTCAACATAAAAAATTAAAAATAAATTAATTTTCAAGAGGTGAATTTCACACTTTCATCCATTCTTACCAGATAGATTATCCATTTTCAGAACTTTTTATTTTTTCCACTGTTACTAGTTTACTTTTCAACAGTTGAAAATTTAATTTTCTCAAGCTTTCCACAGTTAAAAGTTGAACTGTAGTTGCTCAAAAAAATTAAAAACATGTACGTTGTCTATATCGAGGATAGATCTCTTGAAAGCAAAAAAAAAATGTTTCGATCGAATTAAAACTTCTGTTTGTGAATTCTTATTAATAACTCCTCATTCGTTAATAAAAACATCATCCAGATCAAACAGTGACATAAGTTCCTCTAAAACTATTGCAAAACCTGTGCCTAACATGTATAATATTGTTTATTGTTTACAAACTCTCTTCTTTTATTTTTATAACAATTGTTATAAATAAAAACCCTCATGGACAGAATTCATTTTCTTGAATTATTTTTAAAAAGCCTTGCCACAAACTAAAACTTGTTACTTTCATCACATTTTCTCATCCAACGAGCCATTTTTTATCCATAGGCTTGCAAACAATATATTTTTATGAATCTACAATTCCCTACTTTCATCTAAAGATTAATTTTCTACAACAAAAAAACAATTTTTCTAAACAACATTTAATTTTTCAACCAATAAAATGAATTTTTAAAAACTTAGTTCAAATCTTTACCCAGTAATGTGGCTTGCTACCAAAGAAGGATAACTTTTTAATAATCAGTTGAATTTTCAACAAAATAATTAAATTTTGAACCAAACAGTAGTTTCCATTTAGGCGAAAAATCGAAAGAAGAGAAAGTTTGCAGATAACAGGAGAAAAATAGGAATTCTTTTAAAAAGAGGGAAAAAGAGGGAAATATCGGAAGAAGTATGAATTGTATAACTTTGAAGATTTGCAACTGAAAATTCTGCAGTTTTAACCAGTTCCAATTTGTAATTGTAAGTTCTTTAATTTTCAATGTTTACAATTAAAAACGAGATCTCATAAGGTTTAAAAGATTTGAAGGGATTTTGAACAAATTTCAGGTGATATTTAATTATTTTTGCAATATTTTCTCATAGTCGTTTTGAAATTTCGTCAAGGTGGCTTACAATGTATGCTCACCTGAACCTACAAAACTAAAACTCGCTGACATAAAATTATCTGATTGCATTAGGCTTGGTTCTCTGATTGTGCAGTAATAAAGAAAATCATTTCAATTAAAGGTTAATTTTCAAACGAACAAAAAACCATTTTCTTGAACCACTGATTTTTTTCAATCAGAATAAATTGATTCGATTCAAAGAAAATTTTTTTTCATTATTATTATTATTTGTGTTCTTAAATATTAACACACCTGGCATTTGACGTGTGTGAATTTGAATCTTATATCAACACATCCAAGAAGGTTTTGAAATTTAGACAAGAATGATAATTTTTGTGTAAACCTACTTCTCCGGAAATGTTTATTATTTTCGCCTGTTTCGAAAGTCCAGGAAGACAAATCATTTCGTAAACTATATCCCTAATGACGAATTTTTCAATATAAAGAAATCTGCTAATTTTTTACACCAATTAAATAAAATATTCTGGTTATTATATTATTAAGTTTTAAATTCAGATAGTAATATTTATTTAATCTTCAATTGATACTTTGTCATATTGGAAAAACTTACATGTAACATTATTGATAATTCAGAAATTGTGGTATTTTAGAGGATTGAAATTTGTTTAAATCCTACCGCTATAATAATGTGAAATTGTCTAAATAATAAAAACAGTATCTATTTTTATATCTACGAAGGAAATCTAAAAGATTTAACTACATTTGCGAATTAAACCCTGATGGATGAAATGATTTAAAATGTAAAAATACCATTCTTAGTTTTATTTTGGGCTTCAAATGAAAGTATATTTTTCTTCATTTGAGAAACTTGAAATTGAAAAGTGGCATTATCACTTTTTATTTGTGAAAATATGTTCTCTGTCTTAGTTTTGGTTTCAAAATGTTCAATGAAAAGTTTTCCGTATTTGAAAAACTTACATTTTTAATTGATAACATAAAAATTCTTCAATCTCGAAGGCCTAAATTTTAAATTGTTAAATTGCGAAAATTTAAATTTTATGTTATTCAAATTGAACATTTTTATATATTGATGAGAAGGACAAAATTTTATTCCTCACAAGATGGTAGCCTTCAATATCAATCTTTCACTCCTCGTACTTCTCGAAAATTATTTTTGATGAAAAAAAAATTTTCATTGGGACAAAAAACCATTTCTTTGAACCAAAGCAAGTATTCTTTGACTAAGAATTCATGAATTTAATTTTTTTATTTGAAGAAATTTTCTTCGAATCAAAGAACTCATTAATTAATTTAATGTAAGCAATAGTTAAGGCATGATATGTGTTAATATATTAAAATTAGAATTTATTATTTACTTATACTTGTGCTTATAATTATTGATTATCCACTGTAGGATCATTATCTACTGTTAGGTGATTTCCCCTACATATTTTATTTTTTCGTGTAAATTATTTTGATAACGGTTAATTCAATATGTTAATATATACCAGATTAATGTTCGGCACATAAATAGCAACAAACAATTAAATAAATTTATTATGGCAAAAAATGCAACTATTGGGTTGTAAAGTCATCGTTTCGGTGAAAATTCAACTGTTTTGGTAGAAAATTTCAGTGTACAGTTAACAAATAAACTATGTATTTAATGAATTAACTAATTGGTGTAGAATTAACTTTTTCTGTCAAAAATTTATAGTGTTTGTGTAAAAATTCAACTCCTTTGTGGAATGTTCATCTTAGTTGAAAATTCGTCTTTCTGGGTAGAAAATTAATCTTCTTTTTTCAAAAACCACCTTTTTGGCTGTGGATTAAACTATTTTGTGAAAAAAACTCGCCTTGTTTTGTTTTACTTTAGCTGATGATAAATTTATTTTTTTGTCGTTGAGAATTAATTTTTCAAACTAGAAATGTGACTATTGCATTTTCCTCGAATACTTATCTTTTTAGTTGAAAATTTATCTTTCCCAGTTAAAAATTCAACCCTATTGGCAGGAAGTCCAACTATTTGGTCAAAAATAAAACTATTCATTAGAGAAATTAACAACTTGGTTGAATATTAACTTTTTTGTTGAAAATCCATAGTGTCGGGTCAAAAATTTAACTTTTTTGTGCAAAAGTCATGTATTTTGTTGAATATTCGTCCTTTTGGGTAAAAAATTAATCTAATTTTTAGAAAGATCATCTTATCAGCTGTGGATTCAACTTTTTTTTTTTAAATTCGTCATTTGTTGTTCAATTTAAATGAAAGAAAATTCATTTTTTGGTTTAAAATTCCTTTTTCATCTGAAAATGTAACTATTCAATTTCTTGTTAAAAAATTTCTTTTTGAAAAATCATTTATTGGGTTGAAAATTCAACTATTTGGATAGAAAATTAAAGTTTTTGCTGCTGAGTTAAATACAACTGTTTTGTAAAAAATTCATGTATTTTGTTGAAAATTCGTGTTTTTGAGTAAAATATTCTTCTTCTTTTTTCATCTTATTGGCTGTGGATTTAACTATTTTGTCAATAAATCGTCTCTATTTTATTCAATTTAATTGGTAGATAATTCACTTTTTGTTGACAGTGTAACTGTTCCATTTTTTGTTGAAAAACTATTTTTCGTTGTTGACAATTCAACTATTTGCATTAAAATTTAGCTATTTTGTTTGAAAATGCAACTGTTTAGTTAAAAATCAAAGTATTTATATGAAAAATAACTAGTTGGTAGAAAATTCACTTTTTTGTTGAAAATTCATAGCGTCGGGTGGATAATTCAATTGTCTTGTGAAAAATTCATGTATTTTATTGAAAATTGCACCTTTTGATTAGAAAATTGATCTTTTCTTGAAAGTCATCTTTTTGTTTGAGGATTGAACTATTTTGTTAAAAATTTGTATTTTCTATTTGAATTCAATCAGTTTAAATTTTTTTTTTCATTATTTTGTTGAAAATTCTAATATTTTTCCAAATCCTTCTTTGCAAAAAAACAAGGAATAAACGTGAAATTCGTGTATAGCCATCGGCTTCGTTACTTTCGGGTAACGAACGGGTAATTTGGTCCTCAACCTTAAAAATGCGTAGTTTCTTACGTATTCGATCAAAAGAATTAATTTTTGCCCAAATATCCTAGAAAGTGATCGGAAAAGGGAATTAAATTAAAAAGTATGAAAGAGTTGGAAAATCTCCCACATAAATTAAAAAATACCCATTTTTTCAACAAAAAATTAATTTTTGACCTTCCGGCAGTTCATACTGCATATTTTTCGTGGATTCGAAGTAAAATAATCACACACATTGTTCAAAAAATATTGGCGATACATGATGAAAATTTTTTTTTTTCAAAGAAAGGGTGTTTTTTATTTCTAGGGGAGGTCTTTCAATTTATCTATACTTTTGTATTTTATTCCATTTTCTGACCACTTTCTACGGCATTAAGGCAAAACTATAATTTTTTTTATCAAACCTGTGAGGGTTCTCGTTTTTAATAATTATTATAAAAACAATTATGCAAGATAGTTTATGCAGAATAAACAATGTTATTAGTGATTGGCATAGATTTTGCAAAACCTTTAGGAAAATTAGGACCCTGGTGGGCCTAGGTGCTTTTTATCAAAAAAATTCAAACTGTAGACGATTTCCTCTTTGAACTAGCAATTTTTTAACATCAAATTTTCCTGAGCAATAGATTCTGAGGTACAACTGTGTTAAAAAAATGGTTTAAACGAAAACTGACCGAGAAATCGGAAAAATCACCAACTTATTTTATAATTATGGGGCTATTTTGAACTTTTTAAACAAAAGGTATCTCGGGGACCTGAAAATGGAACCGTTGAAAATTCAAGAAAGAATCGAATTTCCTATAAAAAACGAGTGTTAAAAAAGTCTAATTTACATAATTTTACATGAAAATTTTATAAATTAACATTTTCATTCTGAAATACAATATAAAATGTAACGTTTCTCTTATAAATGTGTACAATAGTAAACTTAAGACAAGTCGTATAGGTCAATTTGTGAATTTCGGGAATTCAACGTGGTGATCCAGAATATTAAATAAATATTTCAGAATGATTATTGAATCGGTGACTTACTTGGAGGGCACAAAGGGCCGATAAGATGATCACACCCTTCATGATTGAAGAAGTGGGTAATTCTATCCACTTTCGACCAAAAATGAACCGGAAATATTTTATCTGAATCTGTACAGTGGTCTTTATACTAATTAACTTATCACGTGGAATGTTTGTTTAATTGACGCAATAAGAATTCATAGGAAAAAAAATCGAAAATAATGGCCAACTCATCATGATTTTAAGCCTTGGAAAATGTAAGACGTTGCTTCAATAAAAACTTGTTTTTCTCGAATCTCCGGTTTCCTCTTCTAGCATCAATGTTTGCGCTGTGATAAAAATAATTAACTGGGTTAACTGACAAACATTTTACGCAGCTGAAAAATGCAATATTCATCAAAACTTCAGGTTTCATTTCAAATAAAATAATAATTAAACTTAAAATCGCGTACCTGTTTAAATGTTGAAAATTGCTTTTTTTAATTGAAAATTAAAGTATTTGCTTGAAAAATAATCAATTTTGTCGAACATTTTCTAACTTAAAATGTTGTCATTCTAAAAATAGGATTTTTGTTTCCATCTTATTTTTTATGGATAAAATAAAATACCCCACAAGTCTTCTTTGATCATTTTTACGTATCTCGCGGTTTTTGGCGTAATATGAAAGTTTTCGATTTTTGTATATCAATTTCGATGAATGAAATAAGAACGAGTTCTGTCAAAAAATAGTTTAAAGAAATATTGAAGGAATTTTCAAACACTGAAATTCCTCCAAGAACGTTTCCTCGTATTTCGCGTCGTTTAGATCAAAAATTGAATTTTCTATATTTTTCATAATACTTGCGATGAATAAAATCGAAATGACAACTCCTGTCAAAAAATGGTTTAGGTGAATTTTTTAGGAATTTTTAAAAGCTGCAATTACGTTTTTTTATTTTTTTCCGTACCTCACGCCATTTGGCGTTCAAAATTGGAGTGCTAACTTCACGCTGCGGAACAAATTTTAATTGTTTTCAAAAATTTTTCACCAAGCGTTTGGATGTTGTTCGGGTGAGTTTGGAAGCTCACTCTTGACGTTTGAACGATGAAATTGTGTGATTTATCGAATAAAAAAGTCATTAGTACCATACTCGCAAGAGGCGCCTTCTCAAGTGGTAGTGACCTTCTTTGGTCAGCCGCGTCCTGAAATATAATATGATGTGTCACCGCGAAAACTGTGGCACCGAAACTTTCCAAACATTTTGAAAATTTTCAGATTATCTAAATTTCCGTATATTTTCAAAATTTGTAAGATGTTCAAAATTTCTGAAATTGAAAGTACCGATCGAAGAATGGGACGTGCGCGTTATGGCTCGAAAGTGCTTCTACCGTCATTTAAATTTCTAAAACTATCAAAATTTCTAGAATGCTCCAAATTTTCTAAATTATTAAAATTTTTGAAATTTCTAAAATGTTCCAAATTTACAATACTGTCAACATTTCTAAAATTATAGAATCATCTCGAAGTTTCAAAATTTTTAAAGTTTCGAAATTTTCCAAAATGTCTGAAATTGGTGAATTTCCAAAATGTCTAAAATATCTAAAATTTACAAAAATTATTAAAATTGGTAAAATGATCAACATTTTGAAAATTTCCAAAATTATAAAAACTTCTCATATTTTCAAACCTTATATGAAGGAATTTCAGAATCGTTACTTCTATTTCTGTATGAATTTAAACCATTAGAAATTTTTTAGTTATTTTAAACTTTTGATTAATTTTGAATATTTGATAAATTTTGATAATTTTATAAATTGTGAACATTTTACAAATTTTGCTAATTTTATAAATTTTGAACACTTTAGAAATTTTTATAATTTAAAAACTTTTTTAAAATTTTTGAAATTTTAGATATTTCAGACATTTTGGAAATTTTAGAAATTTTGATAATTTACCAAATTTGGAACATTTTATAAATTTTGATAATTTTAGAAATTTACATAACGTTAGAAATTTAAAAATTTTGAACATTAATTTCAGAAATTTGAATGATTTTAGAAATTTTTAACATTTCATAAAATTCAGAAATATTATAAATTTTGGGACGACTGAAAAATCCCGAAAAATAAAATTCCCTGATACTGCAAAATTCCCGAATTGGAAAATTTCCGAACATTTTATAATATGACCGTATTCGAAAATTCCCAAATAATAAAATTCCCAACAGAAAATTGCCGAATTATAAAATATCCGAATTGGAAAATTCCCGAATTTAAACAATTAAAATTGTTTTATAAATATATTTTATTACATGAAAAGACAATAATAAAATATCATTTTTAAGATTTATTTTTTATGTTTAAAATTTTCAAAATTATTATTTGAATTTAAAATAACAATAATTGAAAATAATATATTTCTGGGTGATAATTTTTTGTTGTTGAAAATGTGCACAGTGTTCCAGAAAATACAAGAAGCGTTCGCAAAAATCGAATTTTCGATTAAAAAAAAGAAATAATAAAAACATTTCGAGTTTGTTTGAAAAATGCGAAAAATGATTTATAACAAAGTTGTAGATTGTTTTTGGGTGAACAACTTTTTTCTACTAATTTTTTCCATACCTTGTGTTGTTTTTCCAAAAATTCAATTTTTTTATTGTTAATGTTATTTTTCAGAATAAAACAGAAACCAGGTGTTCTATAAAAAAAGATTAATAATAAATTTGCAATTGTTTTTTGGTAAACAGCTTATGTCCTAACATTTTTTTCGTAGCTTGTGTCGTTTGTCTTGTATATTCGAAATTGGTTCAATTTTGAAAATTAAGAATTCGAACCTTTAATTATCATTTTGAAAATTATACAAATTCAATAACTTTTATATATGCATCTTAAAAATAGTAGAGGTTTCAATTGTAAATCTAAAACATTGAAAAATTTTACATTGTAAATCGTTAAAGTGAAAGATTTTTCAATTGTAAATCTTCAAAATTGAACTATTCCAAAAAATGTTATAAATTGCACAGCTTAAAAAAATATATCCTAAAAACTGAATAATTTGTAATTCTATATTTAAAAAAATTCAAGAATTTTTAATTTTATATCTTAGAGATTGTAGAACTTTGTATTGTGAATCTTTAAATTCCTTGAAATCCTTAATATTCCATGGATATCATACATAATATCGTGAAACCCCATAAAAACATTGAGTTACCCGGAAATCCCTTGAAATCTTTTAAAAACAGTGTTTTTTTCGTGCATTGCGTCGTTTTTTTCAAAATTTATTTAAAAAATGTTTAATGTTATTTTTCACGATTAAAAGAAAAACTACGCTTTCTATCAGAAAATGATTCATTTCATTTTTGTAGCCCTTTTTTGGGTTAACCATTTTTGTCCATTCCTTTTTTTCGTGGATTGTGTCGTTTGTCTAAAAATTCAATTTTTTAATTTTATTTTTTATGATTGAAACAAAAACTACATATTTCATCGAAAAATGATAAACCAAAAATGTATTGATCTTTTTTGTGTGCGCAACTTTTGTCTTTTAATTTTTTTTTCTTACCTTGCGTCGTTTTTTTCCAAATTTATTTTTTTTGTTATTTCTAATGCTATTTTTCACGATTAAACAAAAACTACGCTTTCCATCAGACAATGTCTTAGAACAAATTTGTCGCCCTTTTTTGGGTGAATAATTCTTTTTTCTCATTTTCAATGTGGTTTTTCACAAATAAAACTAAAACTATACGTCTTATCAGAAATTGATTAATGAGAAATTTGTGGATCTTTTTTTAAAGCACAATTTTGGTCCATTCATCTTTTTTTGTATCTTGCATAGTTTGACCGCAAAATGGAATTTTTGATTTTTCATTATTTTCTCGTGCGATCGAAATTTGAATTTTGGATGTTTTGAGAAAATTCAAAAATTCGTTATAACAATCTTGTAGGGTGTTCAAGAATCAAAGTTTTTCCTTTCTAAACTTTTTTTCATATCGTGCGTTGTTTGCCTTAAAATTTTCATTTTCGTTTTTTTTTAATTTGTAAATCCTATAACTTTGGTACATTATTTTTTCTATCAGGAAAGTTAAAAAACATAATTGTTTTAACAATTAATTATTATTGTTAATAATATTATCATTGAATAATGCTTGAAATTGCAGTTTTTTCTGAAATTTCCTACTTTTTGTTCACGTTTCACTTGGAGTGAGTTATTATTTAATTTAATATAGCAAAAATAATTGTTTTAACAAATTATTGTAGTCTATAGCTATCTTCTTTTATAATAATACTAGATAGTTGCGGTTCGTTTCTAAATGTTTTAAATTTTGTCCATATTTCAATTACAGTGAAGTGATAAGTAGTACAAGTTAACAAAAATAATTGTCTAAACATTTTATTATTATTCTTAATAATATTCTTTTGCTTGACTCAATAATTATTTAAGTTGAGCAAAAATAATTTTTTGAACGAATTATTATTATTGTTAATAACTATCTTCACCTATATGATTGGCAGATAGTTGCGATTTTTTTCTGAAATTTTGAACTTTTTACCGGGCGATATGCATGAAAACTCGAGAAAAGAGAATTTGGACCACCTTATTGATGATTCATCATATTTATTTAAAATTTAACTATATTGTTAAACATTCATTTATTTTTCTTTAGAAATTCATTTTTAAATTGAAAATGTAATTTTCTGTTAAAAATCAATATATTTTGTTGAAAATTTCACAAAATTAAAGAAGCAAACAGCAAAAAACGAAAAAAATACAATTTTCAATGTACAAAAAAATAAAAGATAGAGAAAAGCCCAAAGAGACGTTTTTTTGCTTTTTGAGAGCAACAGCTTTGCGTTTTTGACATTATTCTTATCTTGACTCGATAATATATTATTATTATAATTTTTTTAACTACAATTGCTGAATGAATTGAACTGATTAGAAATTAAGAAAAGATTGAAGTAGATGATAAGCAATAATGTCACCCTTGTTCTCTCAAAATATGATGTTTATTTTAGAAATGTGGTGCTTATTTAGGAGAACTTATTATACAGGAATATGAATTACCTTGAATTAAAAGCATTGGGAACTAATACCAGTCTTAAATTGTCAAATTGATTTATTCCTATATATTTTTGTTGAAAATTTCACTATTTTGGTAGAAGATTAATCTTCTTAGTTGAACATTCATCTTTTTATTGAAAATTCATTTCCTTGGTTGAAAATTTATTTCATTAAATAAAAATACCACTATTTGGTTAAAAGTCCAATTTTTTGATTAAGAAATACTTTTCTGAAATGAAAATTTAATTAATCTATTTTTGGTGGCTATTCCATTTTTAGTTGAAAATTTATCTTTTCAAGTTGAAAATTCAACTATTTGATGGAAACTTCATGTATGTTGTCGAAAATTTATTTTTTTTTGCAAAGAAAGTTATCTTTGTAGTTGGCATGATTGTAGTAGAAAATTAATCTCTTCAGTTAAAAATTGAACTTCTTTGTGAAAAATCCGTTTTTGTTTTTTGGTTGAAAATTAATTTTTTAGTTAAAAATTTCATCATGCCATTTTTTGTTGAAAATGTATATTTTTTAGTTTGAAATTCAACTATTTTCTTACAAATGAACGTATTTTGTTGAAAATTCGCCTTTTTGTTAGAAAATTAATGTTCAAATGAAAAAAAGGAAGCTAAAGAAAAGCTTTAAGAGACTTCGTTTCTAGTTTTTTAAGAGAAACAACTTTGGTCTTTTTCATTTATTATTATCATTTCTCGATTTTGTGAAAAAATACAAATTATTGTTTTTCCCAAAAAAAATTAAATTTTGTCTTCTCCCAGACTTATTTATTTTTCTCTGGCAGATCTGAAATTTAATTAAAAATTAATTGCGATTATTGAACTAATTAAAACTGTGCTATTAACATATTATTAAAATTTATTGCCTAATATATCATGAATAATTTGAAATAATTTGAAATTATGAAAAGACAGAGCTAGATGATCAGAAATGACTTCACCTTCACTTTCTAAAAATGTTATCATTCTTTTGTAATCACGCAGTAATGTTTATTCAAGAAAACTTGTCATCGGCGAAAAAGAATTTCCTTAAATATGAGAATTGGAAACAAACGTTTTCCACAATGAATATTTTTGTAATAGAATAAATAAATTATAAAATAAAAAACAAAACATGAAAAAAATATATTGATTAAATAAAATTCTTGTATCTATTATTTTCCATTTCATAATTCAACAATTTTCCAATTCTTGAATTTTTAATTGTCGGAAATTTTACAATTTCGTGTATTTTATATTTCAAATATTTTCTTGTTCTGGAACTTTGCAGTGTCGGAACAAAACCCTATAAGTGAAAAATTGGGTTTTGCGAGTTATTTAGCACTATTTATGACTTTTGTGCAGTTTTCTTATAACAAATTGTTTATAGTACATAATATACTACTTTCTACTTATATTAGATGCTGATATGCATTGTTTAAGCAATTGACTATTATTTTTAGCAATTTTCTCTTGGAATGTAGCTAGAATGTCGCGGTTTTTTCCGAATTCTCAAACCTGTTTTCAACTTTTCAATTAGAGTGAGCTGATAATTACTTCAAGTTAACAAAAATAATGGTTTGAACAATTTCACAGAAAAAAAAGAAGTGAATATTTGTTGTGGGTAATTTTCAAGAAGATAAAGTTTAATTTTTTGGCGTTTTTTTAAATGCAAAATGTTTTTAGTACATAAAATACTAGTACTTAAAACTTGATTAATGTTAACAAACATAATTTTACGAACAATTTATTATTATTGTTAATAATATTCTCTTAGAATAATGCTAAAAAATTACATTCTTTCCAAAAATTTTCCATTTGTTGCCCAATTTTCGATTAGAGTGAAGTGAATAATTGATTAAAGTTAACAAAATTATTTGTTTCAACAATTTATCATCATTATTAATAATAATATTCAATTTGAATAAAGCTAGAGAGTTGCGGTTTTTTCTGAAATTTACAACTTTTTGTCTACTTTTCACATAGGATGAGTTAATAATTGATTTAATGTAGCGAAAATAATCATTTAAACAAATTATTATTGTTTATTACTATCTTCTTGTTTATTAATGCAATATAGTTGCGGTTTCTTCTGAAATGTTTATCTTTTTACCCACTTTTTACCTAGTAAAGTAATAAATAGTATTATTAAAAATAATAATAAATTGTTTAGACAATCATGTTTGTTAACATCAATCTCTTTCTATCTCCATTCTAAGCGAAAATTACTAAAAAATAATAATGAATTATTTAAACAATTTATGCAAACATCCAATTATCAGTATGAAGACAAACAATTTACCCCAATTACTTCTTTTAAAGAAAAACAATGTACCAAAGTTATAGGATATACAAATTCAAAAAAAAAAAAAAAAAAAAAAAAGAACGAAAATTGTAAGCCAAACAACGCACGATATGAAAAAAGTTTAGGAAAAGAAAACGTTGATTTTTAAACACCCTACAAGATTGTCATAACGGATTTTAGAATTTTCTTAAAAAATAAAAAATTCAAATTTTGATCGCACAAGAAAATAATGAAAAATCAAAAACTCCATTTTGCGATCAAACTATGCAAGATGCAGAAAAAGATGATTTTACAAAAATTGTGGTTTAGAAAAAGATCCACAAATTTTTTTTTAATCACTTTTTGATAGGACGTATAGTTTTAGTTTTATTCTTAAAAAACAACATAAAAAATTTTTAAAATTGAATTTTTGGACAAACAACACAAGGTACGAAAAAAGTAAAGAAAAAAGAATTGTTCCTCAAAGAAAGAGCTACAAATTTGTTTCAAGTAATTTTCTGATGGAAACCATAGTTTTTGTTTTCATCATGAAAAATAACAATAACAATTAAAAAATTAAATTTTTGGAAAAAGAACAAAAGGTATGGAAAAAATTATAAGACAAAAGTTGTTCACCCAAAAACGATCTAAAAATTTTTTATCAATAATTTTTCGATAAGATGCGTATTTTTTGTTTAAATCGCAAAAAAAATCTTGAAAATAAACAAATTATCTTTTTGGAAAAACGACACAATGTTCAACAAAATGTTAATTAACAAAATTGTTTTTTTTTCATAGGATGCGCACTTTGATTAATTATAAAAACAAGGAAATGCAAACAAAACTGTTTAAATATCAATTACTAAAATGGATATTTTCACGTTATAGATTTAACTTTGTTTAAAAAATTCCTCTGTTTGGTCTAAAAATTAGTTAGTTTTGGTTGAGGATTGGAAGAATTTTTTGAAAATTTGTACTTTTTGTTTTAATTCAACTGTTATTGATTCAAGATTAAAATATTTTTTTGTGAAAATATAAACTATATTACACTTATTGCCTGGAATGAATTTTTTCTCATTGAACATTTATCACTCTGGCTGAAAATTTAACTACTTTGTTGAAAATTCCCTTTTTCTTGGCTGAAAGATAATTGTTTTAACTGAAAATGTAATTCTGGCATGTTTCTTCTTTCAAAATTGATCTTCTTGATTAAGTTCTGGTTTTCACAAATAAGTATTTCCATTTGAATAATGCAATGAAAATATTGAAAAATTATGATTTTTCAACTATTGCAAGAATACAACTTTTGAATAATATTTGACAATAAATTTACTTTTGCTCAGGTTAAATACAATTTTTAATTCTGCGGAATATATCTGGCTTCGGTTAAATTATAAAATTTTACGTTAGTAAATCTTAAATTTTTGTCAGTTTTATTATGCCCTTCAACTACTTCTTTGAAATTTTCTGTATTTTGTTGAAACTTTTTCTTTTGTGGTAGAATATTAATCTTCTTAGTGACTAATGAAACTTATTCGTTGAAAATTCTTCTATTTTGTTAAAAATGATTCCTTTGAGGTCATACTTTTATCTTTTTGGTTGACAATTCATTTCCCTGGTTGAAAATTAATTTTTTTTTTTGAGAATTAATTTGTTTAACTAAAAATTGTACAAAATTTTTTGTCCACATTTTTTTTTTGGTAGACATTTAATCTTTTGTATAGAAAATTCATTTGTTTGCTTAAAAATTTAACTATTTTCATGAAGATTTATTTTATTTGCTTAAGAAGATATTTCTCTAACTGAAAATTAAATTATTATATTTTTGGTTGGGAACTGATCTTTTTTAGTTCAAAAATTCATCTATTTTGTTGAAAATTTATCTTTCACTGCTAAAAAATTACCGTTTCTGTTTGAAAATGCAACTATTAGGTTGGAATTCCATCAAAAATTAAAATATTTAATTAAAAATTCATTTGTTTTGTTAAAAATTATTCTTTTTCGGTAGAAAAAAAATCTTCTTGGTTGAAATTTCGTTTTGTTGGTTGAAACTTAGTTTTTTCTTCAATTATTTTTTTTAACTAATAATTTACTATTTCATTTTTTATCGAAATTTCTGTTCTTCTTATAGTCATTTAATCTTTTTGGTTGAAAAATCATCTGCTTCGTTGAAAATTTGACTATTTGGTTGTCATTTTATTTCATTTGGTCAACAACTTGTATCTCTAACTTCAAATTGAACTATCCTATTTTTTCTTGAAAATTTGACTTTTTTCAGTAGAAAATCCAACCATTTGGTTAAAACTGTACTTCTTTTATTGAAAATGTATCGTTCCAGTTATAAATTCTTTTATTTGGTTGAAAATTGAACAAATGTTGTTTAAAATTCTTTTATTTTTGTTCAAAATAATTTTTTTATCACTAAAAATGTAGCTATTCCTTTTTTGCTAGAAAATTGATCTTTTTCAGTCGAAAATTGACTTTTTTTGTTGGAAATTCGTCTTTTTAAATGAAAAATTATTTCTTTCTAATAGAAAACGGATATGCTTGTGTATTAAATTTAACTTATTTTCGAAAATTTTTCTTTATGACCTGAAAACTCAACATTTTTGATAAGATTTTTTTTATTTATTGATTGAAAAATCTTTCTTGGCTGATAATTCAGCTCTTTTGTTAAAAATTATTTATTTTTTTTTGGTTTCATTTAACAGTTTTTCCACCAAAACTCAATTCTTAATTGCAACAATACTTTTTAGCATGTAATTTAGAATTTTTTGAAAATCTGCCAAACACATGTTTTTTTTGATAAAGTTAAATACACACTTTATTTGGAAAAAGTTGAATATGTGGAACCTCAAATTTCTTCGGTTTGAACCAAATAAAGTTGTTATTATCTTTTTCGTTGTGCTTAATCGTTCCAGAATAAAAAAAAATAAAAAAATCCTCATTCACCAAAAAATTGTTTTCCAGACAAGCAATTTTTATCCCCTTTGAGCATATTTAAAACAATGACAATTTAACTAAATTTCAAAGAGAATCAAAAAAAAAAGTGATCTAATTTTTCGCGAGGGGATGATATAATTTCGCCAAATTTTAAACATTCGGAAAAAGAAATTTCCAGCAAAAAAATAGTTCCCAAAAGAAAATTATACGACAGAAAATTTTTATTCTCGAAACTTTAAAATACGAATTTTCAAATTCTTGAAAAAAGTAAATTGCGAAAAACTAAAATTGTGGAAATTTGAAATTCCGAAGCAAATAAAAAAAAATTAAATACAATTTTTCTGTTAGAATAGTATTTTCTTTTATATCTGGTATATTTCTCAAGTGACTATAAAATACAAGTTTTTTTGGGGGAATTTTAAAATACGTTTGTATTCTAAGCCGTCGAGAATTTCATTATCTGAAATGAAAAAATTCATTTCAGATTTTCTTCCTTGTTCTTAGAAAATCTGTAGTGTAAATTGATGCAGGTTACGTAGCCTACATATTTACAATAGCTTCACAATATTGCCTTCTCATTGTTTTAATAAAGCTGAAAATGTTGCAACATATCTTTCTTTCATTAAACTTTTTTATTTGTCACTTTCCCTATTCCTATAAACTTTTAAGATTTTCAGGTCCAAAAATAAATTTTTTTATAATATAAGGAAGCTTCAACACCATAGGTAAACCAGCAATGGAATAATGAAATTTTTAGTTGAAAATTAATTAACTAAAGACATGAAATTTGAACTAAAATTATGAATCTTTAACAACGAAGATTATACGGCTCTTCGTAGCACATGGAAATTCGGAAAATTTATCCTCATGACTTTTTCCCATAAAAGGAAAATTGTCATATAGCATTTTCAAAATCCAAAAGAAGAAACGAAAATTAACATTTTCAGCAAAACAACGCACGATACGAAAAAAAGTCACGAAGAGAACAATGTTTCTTTTTGCACGCCCTACAAGATTATCATAACGAGTTTTTGAATTTTCTTGAAAAATCGAAAATTCACATTTTTATTGCACGAAAAATAATGAAAAATCCAAAAATTCAATTTTACGGTCAAACTATGCAAGATACGACAAATGATGATGAAAGAAAATTTGTGCGTAACAATAATGTAGCCAAAAAGTAACCGAAAAGAAAGATTTTTTACCAAAAAATACGAATTTTCCACCAAAATTATGAATCTTCAACAAAAAATGTATGTTTAAGAAAGTAGTTCCACTTTTAAAAAAATGGTTGATTTTTTCTGACTAAAAAGGATGAATTGTCAACGAAAAATGTAATAGTTGATAAAATAACCAAAATAGATTTTTATTTAATATAAAAAACAGAAGAATTCATTCAAAAATGACGATTTTTCAACAAAATTCTTGAGTTTTTAGGACAAAAAGACCAATTTTTACAAATGAGTTGAATTTTCAACCAGTAAATATGGATTTAACTTCAAACTTAATTTTTAATTTTAACTGAAAGATTAAACTTAAATAATTCAATTTCAAGTTAAAAAAATTAATGTTTAACCAAACACATGGAATCTCAACTACAACTATATATAGAATTTTGAATTGGAATAAGTTAAATTTTCAGTTAAAAAAATTACTTTCAACAACAAAAAAACTAACTTTAAAAAAAATAGTTACAGTTTCAATAAAATTGTGAATATTTAACTGGAATAGTTGAATTTTAAATCAGAAAGATACATTTTGAAGTCAAATGCTAAATCTTTAACTTGAATAATTGAATTTTTGACCAAAAAGATGAATTTTCAACCAAGAAGACTAATTTCTACAAAAAAGACGAATTTTCAACTAAAAAAGATTATTTTTCAACCAAAAATTGAATAATTAAATTTTTAGTCAAAAAATGAATATTCAATCAAATAGAGGAATTTTTAATAAAATTATGGAATATTCGACTGGAATAATAGTTACATTTTCAGCTAAAAAAAAATAATTTTCAACCGAAAACCAACCAAAGAAAAAAGAGGTTTTCACTGAAAAAGCTCATTTCTCAACCAAAGAAATTAATTTTTAATTAAGACGACTAATCTTCAACAACAACAACAACATTGTAACAAAAGAGTTCAACTGACTAAAAAAAAAGAATTGTTACCGAAAAATGTAATAGTTGATACAATAACCAAAATGAGATTTTAATGTAATATAAAAAACAGTAGAATTCATTTAAAAAAGACGATTTTTGAACAAAATAGGTTATTTTTCAACCAAATTGTTGAGTTTTTAAGCCAAAAAGACAAATTTTTACAAAACAGTTGAATTTTCAACCAGTAAATATGGATATAACTTTAAACTTAATTTTCAACTTTAACTTAAAGATTAAACCTAAATAATTCAATTTCAAGTTTAAAAAAATTAATGTTTAACCAAACAGATGGATTTTCAACTACAACTACAGAATTTTCAATTGCAATCAGTTAAATTTTCAGTTATTTTGGGCAAAAAATGTAACCAAAAGTAACCTTTTCATAAAATAAGTAACTTTTCAGTAACCGCGGATCAAAAAAGTATCTAAGTTACTAAAATGTAACCCGTTCAGACAAAATTGTTTTAATTTTTACAGAAGATTCCTCTCTCCAAATATAAATTATGATTGTTTTTTTTTTTAATTCCTTGTTCTCAGTCAGAATTCTAATATTTTCAAAAAATTCCTTATTTCAAATCAGAATTAAATCTTTACTTCCAAAATTCCCTGTTCTAAACTAAAATCAGAATTCTTTTTGAAAATTCTACGTTCCAAGTTCAAAATGTTACTCTTTTGGAAAATTTCTTATTTCATATCTCAATTATAATTTTTTCCTCAAAAATTCCCTGTTCCAAATCACAATTATAATTTTTCTCGAGAATATTCTCGAGAAAATTCCCCGTTCTTAGTCGAAATTGTAGATCTTTTGGAAAATTCCATATTCTGATCTAAAATATAATTTTTTCATTAAAAAATTCACTGTTTGACAAAAGAATGAGAATTTTTTTTTAAATTCCACTTTTCAAATTCAAATTGTTATTAGATTTCAGATATCTCCCGTTTCAAGTGAAAATTGTAATACTTTTGAAAAATTCTTCGTTCCAGATCTGAATTATAATTTTCATTCAACAATCTACTTTTCAAAATCAGAATCAAAATTTGTTTCGCAAATTCCCCTTTTAAAGACAAATTAATTGTAAATCTTTAGAAAAATTTCTTCTTTCAGATCTGAATTTTTGAAAATTCAATGTACCAACTCAGAATCATAATTTTTGTGGAAAATTCCTTTCCCCGAGCATAATTAGAATGATAGAAGAAAAATTTAGATCAACATTAATTTCACAAAGTTTTCTAGAAATTCTTTGAAATCTTTTGAAATTTCTGATGTTGTATTACATTATTTACTGGAGAAGTGTAACCACATTTTTTATCTGCTCTCCTCCAGATTATTATATACAGAAATGAGCCTTGGAAAAACTAAGCCTTGGCTACATACAAATCTTATTCGATAGAAGAAAACATTCAACGAAATATTGTATTATTACAAACCGTTCTGTCAGACGCGTTTTGAGTTAAATATTTATACTTCTCCACGCAGATCGAACGTGAAAGAAGACAAACAATTTTAGAATGTACCTACTATATACATTGTTAGGTCACTAACATGAAAATTTTCCATTCCTTCATCCGCGAATTCTCTTCGATGAGAATCGTGATATTCACCAATTACATCTAATGAAAAGATTTGAAATGTCTCAGAAAAATCTGGACTTCCCACGATCTATTTAAATCATAGAAGCAGTGGTAGCTTTTTTTCAAGGAAAGAAAAAATTATTACAGAAATTGCAATGACTTTTTAAATATTTTCAAATTTATTTTTAAAATCATTCTCCCTAAATTGAAACATTATAGTTCAGGAAAAATTAGATTCGGCTCATTTAGAAGGAAATGTATACAAATTAATAAAATTCTACTTCAAACTGGAAGTTAGTAAAATATAGGATAGGTTTACTTGAAACATGTTTAAGATTTTGTTTGATTTTTTTATTTAATTCAATTAATTAATGGATTGTCTTCAAAGGAAAAGGTTGCATATAAAAGTTGATGAGACTACTGTATTATATTCTTCTTTATTACATTCTCATCATAATGAGAAAGTATTGGTTTTATGTGAAAAATGACTTTCGCGGATTCCATCAAATGTCGACGTTTTGAGGCCCCCTGAGTCAGAAAAAATGGTTTTTACGTCGGTGTCTGTCTGTCTGTCGTTGTCGTCGTCGTCGTCGTCGTCGTCGTCGTCTGTATATCGGATAACTTTTGAAAGACTAATCGGATTAGATTTTGCTTTGGCACACAATTTCAGGGGGAAAAAAGAGGAATCGAGTTCGTTAACCAGCCATTTTGGATGAAAATTCAAAACGTTAGAGCATTTTCAAAAAATTTTAGACCACTTTTTTCCAAATTTCAAAATTATATATGCGGGCGCTTATAGTACTCGAAAATCTAAACAATTCATCCTCACGACTTTTTTTGATGAAAAGAAAATTGTCCGAGTTACAGCATTTTCAAAATCCCCCCAAAAAAGCGAAAAGTAACATTTTCGGCCAAACAACGCACGATACGAAAAAAAGTCAAGATAGGAAAAGTGTTTATTTTCGCACGTCCTACAAGATTATCATAACGACTTTTTGAATTTTCTTGAAAAATCGAAAATTCATATTTTTATTGCACAAGAAATAATGAAAAATCCAAAAAATCAATTTCACGGTCAAACTATGCAAGATACGACAAATCATGACTGGACTAAAGTTGTGCATTTAAAAAAGATCTACAAATTTCTCCTGGGTCACTTTTTGATAGGATGTGTAGTTTTTGTTTTATTCGTAAAAAATGACATTAACAGTGAAACAATCGGCCCGATAAACGGGCACATTCTCATCAAAACTTTGCTTATTTACTTTATTTTTCATCTCGGGTGTGTTTTTTCACAATATTTCATTGTTTTTATGTTCTCAATACTATTTCTAACGATTGAAACAATAAAATATAATAATAATTCAAACAATTTATTCTGACTGAAAAGCTGACTTTTATTTCAGAATGCGTTTTGATCTTTGTTTACATATGAACTCCTATCTAATACAACGCTGCTGAAGGCTGGTGACCTTCTCAGTATAAAACATCAACCAATTGCGACTCTCTCGGTTTCCATTCCTTGTCCTCGCCCCCCCCCCCC
>CAKNYM010037292.1:0-18976 GCA_932195095.1 Andricus curvator | reverse complement strand
CTCTCGGGCGATGGGGTCGCCACATCCCTACGCCTTATTATTATTATCATTATTATTATTATTAATTTCAGATAATATTAACGATTTTCACAGAAAATCGGTTGCTTTTCAGAAAAGTCATTGGATTTCGAAGAAGATTTAGAATTCTCAATAATCTTCTGTATGTAAAAAATTATTAGATTTCAATGAATATGTACCATTTTTCAACAATTATAGGTTACGTTGACGTGTTTCTCCTGAAATTGGTATTTTTCACCAAAATCATTAGATTTAAATCCAATGACTTTGTTTAAAATACATTATATTTCAAACATTTCAAAGAAGATTCAGAACTTTTTAACCATTTCAGGTTATGTTGGTGGTTGACACTAGAAATCGGTATTTTTATTAAAAAATCATTGAATTTAAAAGAAAATTAAAACTTTTGTTCAATTGTAGGTTTTAAGCTAGTGAACTGTACCGGAAATATCGATATAGGTTTCAAGGAAAATTTACAATTTTGGAACAATTTAACGCTATGGCAAAGTTTTTTACTGGGAATTGGTATATTTTAAACGAAAATAATTAAATTTGAAAGAAGATTCACAATTTCGGAACAATTGAAGGTTATGTTACTGCTTTTTACTGGAAATCGGTTATTTTAAAGAAAACTCATTTTCTTTGTAAGAATATAACTAACAATTTGGAACAATGTTTTCGTAAAAAAATTGGTATTTTTCATAAATAAAATCATAAGATTTTTCAGATTCTTATTAATCTTCAAATTCATACCAGAAATCGGTTATTTTCAATAAAAATCATTTGAATTGAAAATTAATTCTACAGTTTTCAACTAATTTGTGTTATATTTGTGTTTTCGTCGGAAATTGGCATCTTTTCAGCCAAAATTTAACGTTTTGATTGTCTATATATTGTATAAAAATATTATATATTAATTGTGAATGGCTTTATGAATTTTGATGATCGTTTTTGGCTTTACGGTCATACAAATTGAAAATAATTGAATTGTTTCCAACGTTTCGGCACACAATGGAGGCCCTTATCAGTAAATTCGATTAAATCTGCAAAAACCAATGTACAATTGAAGAAGTTACTCTTTGGTTGATATCGCAGTTGAATAATTATATAAAATGTTAATATAAATAATAAAATTATATAACAATTTCTGTAAAAGTAACATTTTTCTACAATAACACTGTAGTAAAAATGTGGTGAAAGGATCTTTTTCGAAATCTCATTTATAGATACAATAATTTTTTAAAAAATTATAAAATTAAGTTCAAATTTAGTTCGAATTTTAACGGAGTATTTATTTTTTCAACCTTTCAGTTTTGATTTTTTTTAAATTATTATTATGCAATAAAAAAATATATACTTTCTTTTTTCGTGACACCGCGATCTTCAATTCTGATTTCGTCAACTTCGATCCATGGTAATCAACTTTGAAATATCTCACTGGAATAAAGTCTGATTTTATTTTGCAATTGTACAACCTTATTGCAATCTGAAAAATGGTAACTATCTTCGAGGTGCTTAATACTTGTATACGCCCGAGTAAAAATGCTTCGACTTGAGTTCGACTTGGCGATGTCTTGAGTTCGTCTCCAAGACATCGATGTCTGGCTGCGTCTCAAAACTGAGACGAGACATAAGACAATGTCTTACTTTTATGGTTTCAGCATGGTGATTTCAAGTCGGCGTAACTTGTCTCAAGACGAACCTTTTCGACTCAGAAATGAGACCTCGAATGAGACTGTTAACAGATGCGAAGGATTAAAATTAATGAATGAAACATTTGTAAATATTAAATTAGTTATTTTTAATTTAAAAATTCAGAATCTGTGTGTCTGAACGAGTATAACCCTGAAAAATTTTCCTCACAAAAATTAAAATTGTAATTTTCTATAAGGATCTCCTAAGCCGTTAGAAATACGTAAAAACAAAAAACATTTTCGGTATCGTTGTCAAACAAGTACAATGCAAATTAAAATATTAAAATTAATTGATTCAATATATATATATATATATATATATATATATATATATATTGTGTAAAAATATACAAAATTGTTTAATTATTAACAAGGATTAGATTTTAAGACAGTCAGAATGGCCCTTTTTTCAGGGCAGGTATATACTCGAAGTTATAAACCGCTCGACTTGAAGTCATAAAAATTCGACTCAAGATATAAATATATGTCTTCAAGACATAGAAACTTGTCTCCAAGACATAAATTGAAGTCTGGCTCCGTCTCAATAAGGAGACATGCTGGAGTCGAACTTTTCGACTTCAGAATGTCTTGATTGGGGGCAATTCAAGTCGAAACCAAGTCGAAGAATTTTTACTCGGGCGATCCCGAAAGATTATGGAGGTGGTGGGAGATGCCGGGCGTCTGCGACTTGACTGTCGATTTACTAAACTGTCGAATAAAGTCTAACGTAGCAAAAATGAAAATTTCTTCCACAGCGGATAAAGTTTCATACAATTTGGAGGAAATAATAACATATCCAAAATCAATTTTTCTCTAGAATTAATTTTAAAATTTACCACACTTTCGAGAAATGTGTCATTCTATAACCGATTTCAAGGGAATCATCAACATTGCATAATTTAAAGTTTGCTTGACTTCACATCTGCAAACTTTACTTAACTAGCATGAAATATTATCCAATTTTTACTCAAGGTATAACAGAATAGTTTTTAATAATTACACCACGTGCATTAATGTTTGCTTTGGAAAATTTTTACTGTACAGTTGGAAACTTTAATCTGTGTTAATTAAGTTTACCGAACTGCCATTTATTTTTCAACATTTGCACGTCACAAATAATTACAATTATGTCAAAAATTCTCATTTTTATCCATATCCCAATTGTACTCAAAAGTTTTGAAAGTTTCTTAACCAAATTTTCTCAGTCTGGGTCAATAATACCCCGCCAATCTCATGATGAATAATATCAATGTAAAAGTCGTTGAATTTCGATAATAAATATTTATAGATTATATTTTTGAACTTGTTACGCTTTCCATGGTTCATCAACTCAAAAATAAAACTTTCTGATGGTTCAGGCATTTTCATAGAAACGTAATGTTCAGTTAATAATTGGACAATATGAGACACACATCACTGGCGGACAGGGCGGCTGAACGCAAACTTCACGCTACAGCGTAACCATAAAGTAACCCTAAGGTAATCTTGAAGTAATCTCGATTTATAATGAGTAAAAGAAACAAAATAAATATCTAAATTTTTGCAATTATATTTGTACGTTAAAATTTACGTTAGAAGGTAATGTCGTAATTGCAATAAGTTTATTTTTTAGCAATAAAGCTAGTTTTTTTCATGCCCGTTGCAGGCACAAACACTTTCTGTTTCTGGTTTCCACAAGAATTTTTATCATTTTCACTATCTTCACAATCACCCTGAGGAGTAGGTATTCTTGAGCGGTTCCATAACTCTGATGCGAAATATCCCTCAGTTTTTAAGCAGGCACTTATGGCTTTAAACTGTTGCTGGAATTTTTTACCATGTTGCTGCTCCTAAAGTAATTCCTTGTAGCTTATTAGACACACTTTTTATAATCGGCTGAAAACTGTCACCTGACTGCACTTCAAGACCAACAATTATTAAAACTTCTACCTATTTAAAGATATGATTATCGTTTTAGATTGTAAGAGCTATATATATAAAACTTTCCGCTTTAAAAGTGCTATATTCGCAAGCTCTATTCTCAAAATTATCATGAGATTATGTTGTAAATTTGAAATTATGTCGTGAATGTAATGTAAAATTATTAAATTTTATGTTATAACTTGCATCTAACACTCTTATAAAAACTGATGAAAATGTATTCAAAAGTTGAAGGGAGATAGTGATTTGGTTTTCAAGATACTCACAATCGGTGCTTATATCGAACTGAAACATATCTAATTTTTCAGCAAAAATAATTATAGTCAAAATTTTATTATTGTTTTTGCCCTTCGTAAGAGATATATGTACTTAGATTATATACACGGAGAAAAATGAAAAGTCAGTTTGGCCGTCTAGATGTGCAGACATACTATATTGGAGGGTCAACTATAGGACAGCCCTTCTAGATGGGCGCGCTCGAATTGCGCCAGCGGTCAACCACCCTGCCAAACTGAAACCTGAACTGGGCCAGAGGAAAAGATGTAAAAGTAGGTAGTTTTCAGCTAGCCCGAATTGCGCCCGAGGTATCTTCAGGTGCTCCTCCCATGAAAATAGGACAATGGGCAAGGAATCTTGAAATACTCCTCCCGTGAAAAACAATGTGTGATTTCAAACTGACACTTATATATATATTTTTTTTTTTACTATGTTATAGAGTCTAGCTTTAATGTAAAAGTGCAATATATTTTTTCAATTTTCTGCATTCAAGGTATAATTATTATTATTATTTAAAAATTTATGTGGCGAGGATGAGAAAAGGATGCATAGGGGACTCGTCAAATAAAAATAGTCTTTCTCTAAAACAATAAGAATTTCAGTTTCAGTTAGTTGATAGGTAGAGAGCGTTCTAACTCAAAATTCCTGTTACCTACATGTTACCGACATGGTTCTGTTCCATGCTAAAAAAACGTGGTTCAAGTTAAATTTAGAAGTTTCGAGGTTTACATGGGTGGTATTCAAATTGATAAATTAATGATGATGTAATATCCGCTTTTACATTTCAGAGGATATGATAATTGCAATGGAATATTGTTTTTCAAATTTAAGAATCATTTTTCTAAGAAGCGAGTTTGATTTTTTAATAACAAAATTCCTTAGCGGCTCACCCTTTGATATTTGCCGACAAACGCATTGTTAACGTTATATATTTTTCATAGGATTGGGCAACAAACGTAAGTGTAACGTTGCTCTGTCTTCAATAAACACATTCCAGAAGTATAATGTGTCACTCATATGACGTCATCTCTTTGATATTTGTTTAATAACAAATCCCTTGGCAGTATTTCCTTTGATGTTGCCGACAAACGAATGATTCAAACATTTTATTACTACGTCTTTGATTTTTTTAAATAACACGTTTGGTGTAAACAGTTCTTGAAATTCCAATCTCAAGTTTCAATTGTTGGATGTAAAGAAGCGTGGAACAGCGACATGAGCGTAACGTATGGGTATTTTAATTTGGCGGCGCGGTGTCTAGCCTGAACTCCAGATCCAGGTGCGAAATTCGGTCGGATGCCAGAGCTTGACCATTGGCCCAAAGTCGGCCGTACTTTGGTAACCGATCTACGGTAACCAGAGTTGGGCCGACTAAGGTGTTTTCAAGCTGCCATGGTCCCACCGACATTGGCAACTGACGTCGGCAGCGGGCGAAAAGCCGACTGTCGGCCCAATTCTAGCCCAACTTTGGGCCGACCATCGGATGAACTGTGGCAGATTGGTCGGTACGGCCGCAAAAATGCGGTCGGTCCAACTCTGGTTACAGCAGTCGGTTAGCCACAAGTCACCTTGATGCACCCGACGGTCGGTCAAACCTTGGCCCAAGTATGAACAGACCGTCGGATAAACTCTGGTTCATTGTTTCAAAAAGACCGTGAAAGTACGGTCGACTCGACTCTGAGCAAGAGATGGCCCGACCATCGGCATAACATTGCATTGTATAAGTCATCATGATGCACCCGACGGTCGGTCAAACCTTGGCCCAAATATGGGCCAGCCGTCGGATATACTAGGGTTCATTATTTCAAAACGACTGAAATTTGGGTACAAATAGCTAGATTTTTGTGTAGACATACCCATATTTGTACCGAAATTTCGGTACATGTAGACTAGGGTGGTCCTTATTTATACTTGGTGGATTTCCTTTCTCGAATTGCAAAAAAAAAATCTCCAAATTTGAGCAAAATCCGTTAATATTTAGGGGTCGCGCAGAGAACATGAAGTTTCCCATTGATTTAACATGGGAAAAAGTCAGCTTTTTGTAAATCTAATATTTAAAAGCGATAATATGTTATAAGTAACTCCGTGTTTCAGTATATTGTTCAGAATTCGTCAGAGAATAAGAATCAATCTTAAATTTTGAGTTTGAATAATTTTAAGCCACTCTTATGGGTCCCAAAGGAAATCCCGTAAGTGACAAATTTGACTTGTACGTAATATTGCAGTTTATTGACGCTTTTTAAAAATTGAGAAAAAAATCAATAATCGATAATTTAAGAATAATAAGTCATTTTTTAACTGATATTCAATTTTGTAACCAATTTTAATTTGTTTAAACACATAAGAGTATTCTTAAAAACCAAAGTAGAACATAAAAACATTTCAATCTTTGAAAAAATAGCGAAAATAAAATATGTAGACAAGAAAATTGTTTAAACAATTTAAATTTGTTTAAAAATCTACGAGTATTCATAATAAACAAATTAGTACTTAAAAGTAATAATATTTGTCGAAAATCTAGTGAGATAAAATATGTTTCCTGCTTTTTTTAGGCAAAATATATACTTGAACAAAAACGTATTATTTAAATTATTGTAAAAATATTTAAACAAATTATTTGATTGTTAACATTGATTATATAAGTCATAAAATCTAGAAAATACGTTCATTTCGCGAGTTAACTGAAAAAAAATTTAAACAAATTAAAATTGTTTAAACAATTGAATATTATTTTAAAAATGACTGGGTATTCTTAAATTACCGATTAATGATTATTCATTTTCAAAAAACTTTTGAAATGCGTCAATAAACCGCAATATTACGTAAAATTCAAAATTTGTCACTTATGGGGTTTTCTTTGGGACCCATAAGAGTGGCTTAAAATTATTCAACCTCAAAATTCATGATTGATTCTTATTCTCTGACGAATTCTGGACAATATACTGAAACACGGAATTATTTGTAACATATTATCGCGTTTAAATATTAGATTTACAAAAAGCTGACTTTTTCCCATGTTAAATCAATGGGAAACTTCATGGTCTTTGCGCCACCCCTAAATATTAACCGATTTTGCTCAAATTTGAAGGAGATTTTTTTTTGGGCATTCGAAAAAAACTTGGGGGTGAGAGCAGAGAAATTCGAAAAGTGAAAAAGAAGAGCCACCATAATGTAGGCGCTTCGTTTTTTTTTTTAAGAAAAAAAATTCTAATTTCCGTCTTTATGATAAATTGTGAATATTTAGAAAAATGTACATTTGATGTAATTCTTAATCGTTTTGAAATAGTCTGAAACACCTAAAAAGCAAAATGTTACACGAAAGTTTTAAAAAATGTGGTATTAAAAAAATGTCGCAGTACCTAAGTTCCGTCTATGCAAATTTTAAATGCTCATTAAAAATGACATTTCATGTCATTATCAAACGTTATAAAATGGCCTAAAACACGACAAAAAAATATTACAAGAAGAAAAATTAGTCAAAGTGGGCGCCTAAAAAAAATGTTTGAATAAAACTTGTTAAAAACAATTGTTTAAAAGAAGTTTGAAGAAAATGTTTCAAAAAAATTGTTTAAAAAAATTTTTTGATAAGAAATTTTTAAAAAAGAAACATTTTGGAAAAAAATTGTTTGAAGAAAAATTCTTGAAAAAAATTTGTTGAAGAAAATTAAAACAAAAATCTTGAAAAAAAATTTTTGAGAAAAATTTGTTGAAAAAAAATTTGTTGAACAAAAATTTAAGGGTTTCCGCCCGGGACTACGAAACCCTAAAAATTGTAATCGATTTAAATTATTTATTTAAATTTTTTTTAATTTATATTCCCGTTAACAGATAATTTATTTGACATCTACATGATGTCGTATAATAATACAAAAATTAATGAGAAAAAAGAGTTAACAAATTCTTTTTCTTAACTGCTTTGAGCTGTAGCTTATGAGGATGGTTTTTTCATTGACTTTCAATTCTTTAGGTATGGTGTAATGGGTAAGACTCCCGACTGCTAGGCGATATATTCAGGTATAGTCAAAATACTCGCAATCAATTATTATTTATTTTTTGAATACCACATTGTTGTCCAAGGTTGGGCCGACATCATCTTAATAGATGGCCCATATATGGGACCAAATGTCGGGCCGACCTTGAGAAACCAAAGGCGGTTGACCTTTATCACTTAGCTGGTTGGCCCGACCAGTGGCGCACAAAGTTGGACCGACCGTCCGACGGTTGGCCCGACCGTGGGCCGACGGTCAATTCGCACGTGGGGACCGATCTTAGACTTCAGCTATAGTCTATACATTCATACTTATGGTTCTATGTATAATATAGAATATATAACTCGGATTTTTAAATGAGTTCCCCAGTTGATATCAAACCTCCAAGCGAGTCGGCAGACAAATTGAAAGCAATATAATAATATACAGTACAACAGTGTACAATTAGCTACTATTCAGTGTGTAGCATTCAGTGGAAAAATTAACTGAAATATTTAGTGCAATTTACCTTGTATTTGGTGTTGGACTTTTCAAACTTAGAAATTATTCAGTGAGCATATTTTTAAAAGATTTTGAAAATTAATTCAGAGCAGTGTAAGAGACTTATTAAAATGATGGATGAGGCGTACGAAATTTTGGAAGAAAATGCCACATTTGAAGAAATTGATTTTTGGATCCGAAGTGGAATCCAAAACATACGGCTGTTGAATAAACTCCTGAGAAGAGGAAAAGACAATTCTTTGGGGCAAAAAAATTAAATTCAATCTCTGGTTGGGATTTTAAAAGCCAGAAATCGGAAATTCAAGAAGTTACGAAGAAGAGGAGCAGGGGTCAGTGAAGCTGTGGAAAAACAAAATATCAAGTGGGAAGACGTGGAGACTGCCTTCAGGAGTCGCATTAGAACAGGTTTAATAATTAATTTAACACATAAGGATTCAAATAGCTTTTTAGATGATGCAAACAAAATGATTATTGCACGAATAAAAAATACTCTCAAAATTATGGGGGGTTTAAAAGTCAACGTTATTTTGGATGCTAAATTCAGTGTATTAGAAGGTAGGGTAATAGAAGAAATAAAATTTTTTAACACCAAAAACGAAACTATTCCTGAGTTGATAGATATTGGTGAATGGTTTGAGATTAAAGTAAGAGAGAAAATATTATTTAAAGTTGAAGAGTTTCAACAAACAAAGTCTAATTGGAAATTAAAAGAAATTATAAATTTCAATGTGAATTTCAATAAATATACACCACTTTCGGTTGCTGGTTTGTCAACTTATATAGGATTACCAAAATTTATAAGAGATAAAAGAGCAGTTGTAAATGTAGAGAATACTGATGCTTTTTGTTTTCTCTGGTCGGTAATGGCAGCTCTGTACCCCGCTAAACAAAATTCTAACCGTACTAGTTCTTGTCCTCATTTCGATACTGAACTCAAATATGATGGAATACAATTTCCTATTAGTTTACATGATATACCGAAATTTTAGAAATTAAATAATTTAAGTATAAATGTTTATAGTATAGAGTCTTATGAAAATAGTAAGAAAGAGGAAATTGTTCGGCTGTATTTAAGTCAACTTGAATCAGACAAGTCCACAATTCATCTCCTTATGATTGAAAATACAGAAATTGATTTAGATGAGGAAGATGATGATATTTTTGAAAATAATCGAATTTATCACTTTGCATGAATTAAAAATTTATCCCTATTGATAAAATCACAATTTACAAAGGATCATTTTCGCACTTGGTTCTGTGATCGATGTTTATGTCATTTTAAATTTGAAAAATCTTTGAATAGTCATAAAGTTGACTGCGAGAATATGAATAAATGCAGGGTAATACTACCAACGGAAAAGAATAACATATTGAAATTTAAAAACTATAGATTTAAAGAAAAAGCCCCTGTGACAATTTATGCTGATATAGAATGTTTATTAGAAAAAAATTCAGATGTACAATCAACCAATTACCAAAAACATGTCCCAACAAGTGCAGCTTTTTATAAATATTGCAATGTTGATGATTCTCTGTCTGAACTTGAAGTTTATAGAGGAGAAGACTGTGAAGTATATATACTTCTACAAAATATTATCCCAATGGAGCGTTTAACATTGCAGCAAGAGCATGAATTTAAAACGGCAAAAAAATGTCACATTTGTGAAAAGCTTTTTGCAAATGATGACATTAAACATCGTGATCACGAACATTTTACAGGTAAATATCGCGGTCCAAGTCATGAATCTTGTAATATTCACTATAAAGACTCGCATGTGATTCCTGTAATTTTTCATAACTTATCAGGATATGATGCCCATTTTTTAATAAAAGACTTAGCTACAAGTTTTGAAGGTAGCATTCAATTATTACCTATAAACAATGAGAAATATATATCTTTTACAAAACAAGTAGAAGGCACAAATGTAAAGCTTCGATTTATTGACTCTTTTAGATTTATGCCTAGTAGTCTTGAAAAATTGGCATCATATTTAAATAATGATGAGAAAAAAATTACGAGACAATATTGCGCAAATGATGATTAATTTAATTTATTAACAATGAAAGGTGTTTTTCCTTATGATTATATTGATAGTTGGGTAAAACTGCAGGAAAAACAATTGCCAATAAAAGAAGCTTTTTATTCAAAATTAAACGATTCAAATATTTCAGACCAAGATTATCAATATGCTTGTAAAGCATGAAAAACTTTTAATTTGAAAACTATGAGTGAATACTCTGATCTTTATTCAAAAACTGATGTTTTACTTTTGGCTGATATTTTTCAAAATTTTAGAAAAACATGTTTTTCAACGTACAATTTAGATCCGATACGCTATTACACAGCACCGGGACTTGCTTTTGATGCAATGTTAAAGCATACAAGAATTGAACTCGATTTATTCACAAATGTTGAAATGTTGTTATTTATTGAAAAAGGTATTCGAGGTGGGGTTTCCCAATGTTCAAATAGATATATAAAGGCAAATAATAGACTTATGGGATTAAATTTCAATCCAAATGAACCAGAGTCTTACATAATGTAATTTGATATTAATAACCAATATGGTGCCGCTATGAGCGAATATTTACCATACAAAGATTTTAAATGGTTTGAAAATTTTGATAATGAACCAAACTTTTTCAATATTTCTGACGATTCACCCGAAGGTTACATCTTAGAGGTAGATTTAGAATATCCAGGAGAGCTTCATGATTCACATAAAGACTTACCTTTATGCCCAGAACATTTCATACCTCCTATCTCAAAATGCACAATTCCAAAATTAGTACCAAATTTGCTACCGAAGAAAAAATATATAGTTCATTATAGAAATTAAAAAAAATATTTATCCTTAGGAATGAAGCTAACTAAAGTCCATAGAGTACTACAATTTGAACAGAAACCATGTTTAAAAGATTACATTGATCTAAATACATACTGTAGGCAAAAATCAGTAAATGAGTTTGAGAAAAACTTTTATAAATTAATGAATAATTCAGTTTTTGGTAAAACTATGGAGAATGTTAGAAAGCATAAAGATGTAAGGCTTGTAACCAAATGGGAGGAGCGGTATAGTGCAAAAAATTTAATTGCAAGGCCAAATTTTCATAGCCTCATCATATTCGGTGAAGACATGGTAATCGTTGAAATGAATAAAACAAAAATTAATTTCAATAAACCAATTTATACAGGATTTACAGTTCTTGACGTATCAAAAATAATAATTTATGATTTTCATTATAATTATATTCACAACACATTTGGTAACAATGCGAAATTACTGTATACAGACACAGACAGCCTAATATATCAATTCACAGTTCCCAACGTCTACGATTATATTAAAAAAGATTCGCACAGATTCGATACATCAGACTATTCACCAAATAATGTTTACGGTATACGTCTTCTAAACAAAAAAGTATTGGGTTTGATGAAGAATGAAAATAATGGAAAAATAATTACTGAGATTATTGGTTTGCGATCCAAATTACATGCCTATACAGTTTTAGGTGAATATGGGGGGGGGGGAAGCAAAAGGGGTTAAAGAGTCAACTTTGAGAACAATAACATTCGATGATTATAAGCAGACTCTAATTTCTTGCCAAAACCTGATTCGGACTCAACATTTAATCCGAAGTCGAAAGCATGAGGTGCACTCGATTAAAAAAGATAATATTGCTCTCAGCTGGCATGATGATAAGCGAGTGCTGATTCCTGGTTCATAAGATACTCTTCCATCGGGGTATACAAATAGAGTGCATGAGCTCATGGATGTCGACAATGATGATAATGATGTACTTTTATCGTAAAATAGAGTTTTTATGCAAATGAATGAATGAATGAAGTTTGTAAACTTGAGTGAATACTGTTATAATGTATGAATGAATAATATGATCTATTGGCTAAGCTATGAACTATTGTATTTATTACAGTAAAAAATAATTTTTGTATCAATTATGAAGAGAAAAAGCTTTTGGTTTCAATAAATGAAAAGTTAAATATATTTATTGTTTTATTTAATAACCTAAAAAACATTAAGATATATACAATTGTAGGTTAGAAATAACAAACAGCTTTTTATATTCAAATGTATGTAATCATATTTATTTATAAAAAAATACATTTTCTTTAAACTTACATACTAACTTAAAACTAAAAAAAAGTTGAAAAAATACTTATTTCTTATACCTGATTCTTAATTACCTCGAGATAACCAATTATTCAATAAAGTAACATTTTGAAGTGCACAATAAAATTTTGTTGTGCTTGAATGACGTGGGCATACATTAGTAGATGACTCATCACATAATATTTTCAATGAAGGACATTCCATATCATGCATGTCAATAATTTGCGTTGATTTCCGAGTGACAAAATTTTTGAACAAATTTTTTTTTTTTCCAAGCCTTTCACATAAATTTTACTAGCATCTTTAAAAATAGTTTCCAAGATTTCTTTCACAAACGTATAAGGTATCAAACCATCGAATCATACATCTATACTTTGATGGGATGCAGCTCCATTCGCAAGGAGGTTGAAACAAAACAGAAAAAGGTACCGCATCATCATTGATTAAAACTATAGCTAATTCTTTCAATATAAATTTATTAACTGGACACCTAAAGCCCTGCACATCCACCACATATTCCATTTCGTGAGAAACCAAACTGATTCAATCTGCTTACAATAGTGTTATACCAACTTTTTCACCGCACCACTTCCCACGTGCGAATTGACCGTCGGCCCACGGTCGGGCCAACCGTCGGACGGTCGGTCCAACTTTGTGCGCCACTGGTCGGGCCAACCAGCTAAATGATAAAGGTCAACCGCCTTTGGCTTCTCAAGGTTGGCCCGACATTTGGTCCCATATATGGGCCATCTATTAAGATGATGTCGGCCCAACCTTGGACAACAATGTGGTATTCAAAAAATAAATAATAATTGATTGCGAGTATATTGACTATAAATGTTAATGGTCCTGCTTAGAATGAATACATATATTACATTTTTAAACATTATATTACAAATAAAATTTCTAACGCTACGGGGTTTCGAACCTACGCCTATACCTGAATCTATCGCCTAGCAGTCGGGAGTCTTACCCATTACTCTATACCTAAAGAATTGAAACTCAATGAAAAAACCATCCTCATAAGCTACAGCTCAAAGCAGTTAAGAAAAACAATTTGTTAAATCTTTTTTCTCATTAATTTTTGTATTATCATATGACATCATGTAGATGTCAAATAAATTATCTGTTAACGGGAATATAAATTTAAAAATTTTTTAATAAATAATTTAAATCGATTACAATTTTTAGAGTTTCGTAGCCCCGGGTGGAAACCCTTAAATGTTTGTTCAACAAATTTGTTTCAACCATTCTTTTCAAAATTTTTGTTTTAATTTTTTTCAACACATTTTTTTCAAGAATTTTTCTTCAAACAATTTTTTTCCAAAATGTTTGTTCTCAAAAATTTCTTATCAAAAAATTTTTTTAAACAATTTTTTTGAAACATTTCTTCAAACTTTTTTTAAACCCTAGTATATCCGACGGCTAGCCCATATTTGGGCCAAGGTTTGACCGACCGTCGGGTGCATCATGATGACTTATACAATGCAATGTTATGCCGATGGTCGGGCCATCTCTTGCCCAGAGTCGAGCCAACCGTACTTTCGCGGTATTTTTGAAACAATGAACCAGAGTTTATCCGGCGGTCTGTTCATACTCCGGCCAAGGTTTGACCGACCGTCGGGTGCATCAAGGTGACTTGTGGCTAACCGACTGCTGTATTCAGAGTTGGACCGACCGCATTTTTGCGGTCGTACCGACCAATCTGCCACAGTTCATCCGATGGTCGGCCCAACGTTGGGCCAGAATTGGGCCGACAGTCGGCTTTTCGCCCGCTGCCGACGTCAGTTGCCAATGTCGGTGAGACCATGGCAGCCTGAAAACACCTTAGTCGGCCCAACTCTGGTTACCGTAGATCGGTTACCAAAGCAGGGCCGACTTTGGGCCGATTGTCAATCTCTGGCAGCCGACCCAATTTCGCACCTGGGTTATTGGTTTATATTCAATTACACGATCATGTAAGATGAGGCAACATGCTGATGTTTGAGCGGGAAAATTTTCACTAGTTTGAAATTCCAAACGAACGTCAACAGGTCCATATTTCAATGATTCATTTTGTTTCGAACAATCAATAACAAATAGAGGCGCCTACTCTATAAATTCTCCTTTCGAAAACAATGGTTGTGGTTCTTTACCATAGTAACTAGCTTGAAAGTTTGTGTACATTTCATACAGTAGAGCATACTGATTTTTGCTAATATTAAGATTTAAATTACTATAAGGATAACTCTGATTATTCAAAAATAGTTTCACATTAGTTAGGTTGCAATGATAAAACTGGCTAGAGTTTATATTAGTATTGTTTTTTCTGGTTGTTTGAAAACCTATAACAACAAATTATGGGAGTTTCAATGCTTAAAATTTCCTCTTCCATGACAAACAATAAAACGTCGATACACAAAAATACAGATGCAAGCACACAAAATCTTGAATCTTTTTATTCTCTTTTTGCGAGTGGTGTAACCTCGAGGCCCAGCCTTGTCAGCAGCAGCACGTTTGGAGGTGTTAACCCTTTGACAGCTCGTTGTCGACTGATGCGCTTGCGGCATGGTAATGAAGTATTATAGCTGAAGCCAACCTTTTTATTAAAAACAATACCCATTATCGTAAAGACTTGATGTGTAGTCTGATTGTTATAATTTCTCCACGAAAATTAACCAAATATCCGTCTTGATCAAATATACGGAGCGCTGTATGATATATTGTCTGCACGGCGACTGGTAAGTAAATGACATGAGATGGTACTTCCACTATCGTATATCCAGGTGGCACCACAGGAAAAAATTCAGGAATAGTATGTACTTTCTGACCATTAATGTATGCACCTGTCGTTATGCTACACTCAATTCTCAACACGGAAAAAATAAGTCTTGAAACATTTCCTGGATTAGTACTGGACTTTTGGACGGGCCATCATTTTTATAAAGTCTCGTATACTTTCTATGAAGTGGTCGTAAATTTTCATGGAAAAATAAAGAAAAGTCGTGGAAGTTTTCAAGCACAGTCAAGGAATAACAGTCTTGGAATTCTTATCAGACAGTTTACAAAGAAAATGTATACAGTCATGAAATGGCTATAAAAAACTCTTCATATTTTCAAAGACATGAATTGAATAAGTGCGTGATTCAGAAAGAAAGAACTCGAATACGAGTCAGGGAAACACTCCATGACTATCTGCGAGAATTTGCAGAGGCGCGGTCAGTGGCGTTCAGTGACAAATTCACATTGGTATGAACGTAGTAGACAGTGGACGAAGATTCAGTGCTCCCAAACCTCGGAGACGGGTTGTCATTGGCTTGCTTATTTAAAATGATTAAATGTGCAAATAAATTTTTTACCACAAAAAGTTATTGTAAAACGCATAAATATATTAAGAGTGATTTAAAATCGATCATTTATTTTTACAACTGGTCGCATAAAGGATTTAAATCTCCAAGATTTAGTTGAGGTGACAAATTTTATTCACTTGCTACCTTATTCTGCTAGATATCAAATTCCTTTAACAAAGTTGTACGATTGTTTCTTAAACGAACATTTACAGGCTTCAACGTTTTTAGTGGTATTAAGTATTCCTACGTCTTTCTCAATCTTCGCGATATTACTTATAATACACTTATTTCTATTGAAAATAAATTATAAGATGGCTATTATTACATTGCAAAAAACTGGATGTAAGCAGATTTTATTTTCAAGTTCGTATTTCTGTACATGAAATATTTATAAAAATATTAAAATAAAATATAAAAATGTGTCTCATAATAGAATAAAATGTGTTTGTTTTTCATTAAAAAAACATTTGCATAAAAGCCATCTTCACATTTATAATTTTAATAAATATTCTGATATAAAATCTAAAATACTTTTCGCGGATTGTGGTTAAAATTGCTGTTTCACATCAAAAATATCATTTAAAATAACCATTTTTTAAATAACAATCTATAAAAAGTATTTTCATCTTTTAAGAGTGTCAATGCAAGTAAGTTTTTGCCAAAGTTTAAAATTTTGTTTATCAATAATTTATAGATATAATTTGGTAAATACATCAGTTTTATTAAAATAAATTGTTTATAACGCTGTAACTTATAAACAGTGCATCTCACAAAAATAGGACAGAGGACAAAAAGTTTGATTTTTGCTTGACTTGTTATAAATTTCTTCAATCTAGAATCAGATTCTTTAATTTAAAAAATAAAAATAACTCAATTTAAGTTTAAAACAGAAATTTTATCATGTGCCGTAGTACTATGTAATTATTTATTTATACTAAATATGAAATTGTCTGAAAAAATTTCCATTACATGGATTTTATATTTTTTTCCATAGAATCGAACGGTGCAATTAGTTTTTCTGTTATGTCTTAAAAATTTGAAAAATTATTCAAACAATTTTAGTTTAAATGAAGAAAAAACATTTTTTCACGTAAAATCATCCCTTGGTCAAAAAATAATTTTCCGTGAAAAATTATATTTTTCAATTATTTAAACAAAAATTGTTTAAACAATGTGTTTCATTTATTAAGCAAAGTCAGTCTTGCAGCAAGTTGTATAATTCGCAGACCTCACTCAGATCGTTTCTACGCGGCAATGCAGTTTTCAGCTGTAGCAAAAGGCCAAGATTTTTTACCGTGTTTTCATTGCGAATGATTAGCCGAGTGGCTTGAGCGGTTAGGAATGAGTTGCGTTAGTCTCGTGTCTAGACTCTAGAGTATAGGTAGTTCTAATCCCCGCAGCGTGCGTCCGATTTTTTAGAGCGTACAAAGCGTGCGATTAATATATGTAGTAATTGTGTGCGGTACATTATGTTTAAATAAATATATAAGTTAAAAATAATAATATTATAAATTTAAAAAAGAATTTTTTTTTTAGTATAAATGGCTATCTTGACAGTCTATGGAGTATGGACCCTTGCTTGACTGTCTTCGAGAATTTAATATTGGAGTGTTGAACGAGTTACAAATTTGTCTGTGATATTTTGTTGATGGAGTCTAGGAGTGCTTCACTGACTATGCTGGACGCAATCTAAGAAGTCTTATATTTCTTCAAGCACTATTTGCGTGATTTTCCAATACGATATTTTTCAATTTTCAAATGCTTTTAGACCTATCCTAAAGTCACAGACTCGGTCAATGAAAATTTCCAGCACTTTCTTTTCCGTGAAAGAATTCACTTTTATGATTGATACTGGTTGATCAGATTCATAAACTTGTTTAGCTTCTAGTCTGCGTGGAGAAAACCCCAGCAAATGACCGATAGAAACTTTAGGTTCAAAATTTATGTCGTAAGTGCAATAAATTTCACTTTTTAAAGTATTATTGTTTGGTTTAATATGAATTTCAATACCCTTTTTTACTAAAACATTCTGTAGGTAGCGCTTTATGTCACTTATTTCATAACTTCCTGTAGGTATATCAATTATTTCATCACACACATAAAATTTATTTTGACCAATGTCTACATTAGGTATCGAATTGAAGGTTAGAAATTTAACAAGAGCAAGAGCGTAATTTTTATATGGAGATAACTCAATTGGAGGAAAATACTGACTTTCTAGGATTAAAGTATTTCCCGATAATGTTAGTGTCAGCGAATCATCCATGGCAACGGTTAAAGTTTGACTGACTGTAAATCACTAATATCTGCATTTATATAGATTATACATACTTTTAGATTTTAATTTATTACATAGAAATTTAAGACCTAAATACCCACACACAAATGTATCATAATTTTCATACCTTTCATCATTATATTTTACGCTACCAACACCTAGATACTTAAAGCGATCCAATGGTGGCCGGAGATTACCAAAGCTATCAAAATAAATGATTTTATTGTCAATTTTTGCATTCTCATCCTGCGAAGGTATTGGTTTTATGAGAAAAATGACTTTCGCGGATTCCGTCAAATGTCGACGTTTTGAGGACCCTGAGTCAGAAAAAATAGTTTTTACGTCGGTATCTCTCTGCTGTTGTCGTCGTTGTCGTCGTTGTCGTTGTAGTCTGTAGACACAATAACATTTAAAGAAATTATCCGATTGGATTGCCCCTTGCTACACCTCATGAAAGTGTAAAAAGAAAGGACGAGTTCGTCAGCCAGCTATTATGGACGAAATTTCAAAAAGTTAGAGCATTTAAAAAATTTTTGTAACCATTTTTTTCAAAATTTAACATTTTTATTTACGGCTCTTCGTAGCACATGAAAATTCGAACAATTTATCCCAATGACTTTTTTCTATGAAAGGAAAATTGTCATAGTTACAGGATTTTCAAAGTCCAAAAGAAGAAACGAAAATTAACATTTTCAGCCAAACAACGCACGATACGAAAATAGTCAGAAGCAGAAAAATATTTCTTTTTGCACGCCCTACAAGATTATCTTAACGACTTTTTGAATTTCCTTGAAAAATCGAAAATTCACTTTTTAACTGCACAAAAAATAATGAA